>JABXJD010000274.1:47500-105000 GCA_013375575.1 Percina caprodes | reverse complement strand
ATATTATCATGATACAATATCACAATACGATATTACGATGCAATATCTGTCTGATATTATCATGATACAATATCACAATATGATATTACGATGCAATATCACAATACGATATTATCATGATACAATATCACAATACGATATTATCATGATACAATATCACAATATGATATTATCATGATACAATATCACAATGATATTATCACGATACAATATCAACGATATCCAATACGATATTACGATGCAATATCACAATACAATATTATCATGATACAATATCACAATACGATATTATCACGATACAATATCACGATATCACAAGATATTACGATGCAATATCACAATACGATATTGTCATGATACAATATCACAATAAGATATCATGATACAATATCAGTCACGATATCACGATGCGATATCACAATATGATGTTTTCACGATTTTATATCATGGTACAATATCACAATAAGATATCATGATACAATATCACAATGATATTTTCACGATATTATATCATGATACAATATCACAATACGATATCACAATACGATATTACGATGCAATATCACAATACGATATTGTCATGATACAATATCACAATAAGATATCATGATACAATATCACAATACGATATCACGATGCGATATCACAATATGATATTTTCACGATTTTATATCATGGTACAATATCACAATAAGATATCATGATACAATATCACAATGATATTTTCACGATATTATATCATGATACAATATCACAATAAGATATCATGATACAATATCACAATACGATATCACGATGCGATATCACAATATGATATTTTCACGATTTTATATCATGATACAATATCACAATATGATATTTTCACGATATTATATCATGATACAATATCACAATATGATATTTTCACTATATTATATCATGATACAATATCACAATACGATATCACAATACAATATTATCACAATACGATATCACGACACAATATCACAATACGATATCACGATACAATATTATCACGATACGATATTATCACGACACAATATCACAATACGGTAGTTCTAGTAGAGACTGATTCATTCCCTGAACATAGATGTTATCTCAGCTGGTGGAAAGTCATTTTATTTATTAATTTATTAGACAGGGACAGCGTACATTAATTAACGTTGCTGTAAATGCACCAGAATGAGCCAAAAGGCTGTTTTTCATCCGTTGTCCCTGGACACATCTTAAGATTGTCTCCCTAAAAAACAAGAAGAAGATTACAGTGAATACAGATAAATAAAAAAATAAAAAGCAATAAAACAGATAAAACTACAGACAAAACTACAGCTAAAACAGATATAACTACGGATAAAACAGATAAAACTACAGATAAAACAGATAAAATGGATAAAACTACAGATAAAACAGATATAACTACGGATAAAACAGATAAAACTACAGATAAAACAGATAAAATGGATAAAACTACAGATAAAACAGATAAAACTACAGATAAAACAGATAAAACAGATAAAACTACAGATTAAACAGATAAAACTACAGATAAAACAGATAAAATGGATAAAACTACGGATAAAACAGATAAAACTACAGATAAAACTACAGATAAAACAGATAAAACTACAGATAAAACTACAGATAAAACTACAGATAAAACAGATAAAACTACAGATAAAACACATAAAACTACAGATAAAACAGATAAAACTCTTCAAATCCCGTAAATACAGTGTACAAGTTTGCTATAATACAGACATTAGGGTAAAAATAAATAATTATAAAACACATTGACACAACAGAGACACAATTGAGATAAAAAAACAATATTTGTTGATAGATTATGGAGTAAAATTGTATTTCAGAATTGTTTTTAAAACCCCAAACGGACCCGGGGGAGACGAGAAGGTACAGAAGGTGGAGGCAACACAAGGGTTGAACATTTTTTTTTAGATTAGCTTAATGTTTTTTATGTTTTTGTATTAAGTATTTATATAAAAAGTGTAATAATACACAGAAAGTGGAGTTAAATGGTCTCAATGTGCAGAAAAACCAACAATCAAGAAAGGTGATGAATACAAGGACAGAATATGTGAATGCAGAACATCACAAGGGAGAAATTAGTGTGTGTGTGTGTGTGTGTGTGTGTGTGTGTATGTGTGTGTGTGTGTGTGTGTGTGTGTGTGTGTGTGTGTGTGTGTGTGTGTGTCAGGTAGCAGGAATTGAAGCTAAAGCAGATTTTAGCACGTCAGTCTCCGTTGGCATCAAACCTGAGGAGACACTCCTGACCCTGAGAAGCATGTAGCAAAGACACACACACACACACACACACACACACACACACACACACACACACACACACACACACACATGTATTTAGCAGGATCCAGATCAAAGTGAAGCTTTCAGACTGTCAGTGCAGCCTCGGGCTGACAGCAGCCACAGTTCATCCAGTGTTTACATTACAGCACTTTCTACTCTCTCACACACACACACACACACACACACACACACACACACACACACACACACACACACACACACACACACACACACACACCTGCTGATTTGCAGCCTGATAAGATGGCCGACATCTTCACACTTGAATTATCCCTCGGGGACGACAGTGCAGTTTGAATAAAGGGGATTTTTCGAGACGTGACGAGACTTTTTATTGAGTTTAAGGGCAACGGTGTAAAAAATGTCACTAATAGCAGCCTATGAACACCCAGGAGTGGGTAGGTCAAAGGTCAGAGGTCACACGACCGGAACATGTACGCCAAGGTTGTTGTAGCCTACATTTTCAGTAGGAGACCGGGTTGGATGAAAACAGCCAACTGAACATCCGAGCCAAGATGGAGGATCAGTGAACGCTTAAACTCAGGCTTAACTTATCAAGTCATCAGCCCTCAGGCTCTCTCTCACACACACACACACACACACACACACACACACACACACACACACACACACACACACACACACTTCTTCCAGACTGAATACTTCCTGTTCTTACATCATGGTTCATTCTCCATCTTTCCCGTCAACTCTGTCCACTTTCCAACCAATGCTGCTCAAAGAGAGGACATCCTTTCTGTTTTGGAGTCGAAAGACCCCGATCTGATGGATCTTGGGACCCCAGAGTGTCTGTGGTTGAAACCAGAGATGTGATCCGGAGTATAAGAACCCTAAATCGGCCCGAGGCGCCGCGGGGAGGAAGATCTCCATTACAGAAGCTTTTAAAAGCTCAGGATTAGGATTAGTGGAATGGCCCTTTAAGTGTCCGCTGCGATGGGGCAACAGGACTAGAAAAGCACCGAAGCAGGTCTGTCCAGGATTTCAAAAGATGTCTTTAAAAAAGAAACTAGAGGCCATGGTTCTCAGCAGGAAACCGATGGAGTGTTTTCTTCAGGTAGGGAGTGAGTCCTTACCCCAAGTGAAGGAGTTTAAGTACCTTGGGGTCTTGTTCGCGAGTGAGGGGACTATGGAGCGTGAGATTGGTCGGAGAATCGGAGCAGCTGGTGCGGTATTACATTCAGTTTATCGCACCGTTGTGACGAAAAGAGAGCTGAGCCAGAAGGCAAAGCTCTCGATCTACCGGGCAGTGTTCGTTCCTACCCTCACCTATGGTCATGAAGGCTGGGTCATGACCGAAAGAACGAGGTCCAGGGTACAAGCGGCCGAAATGGGTTTCCTCAGGAGGGGGGCTGGCGTCCCCCTTAGAGATCGGGTGAGAAGCTCAGTCATCCGAGAGGAACTCGGAGTAGAGCCGCTGCTCCTTTGCGTCGAAAGGAGCCAGTTGAGGTGGTTCTGGATCTAGTGAGGATGTCTCCTGGGGGGCTCCCTAGGGAGGTGTTCCAGGCACGTCCAGCTGGGAGGAGGCCTCGGGGAAGACCCAGGACTAGGTGGAGAGATTATATCTCCAACCTGGCCTGGGAACGCCTTGGGATCCCCCAGTCGGAGCTAGTTGATGTGGCCCGGGAAAGGGAAGTTTGGGGTCCTCTACTGGAGCTGCTGCCCCCGAGACCCGATACCAGATAAGCAGTCGAAGATGGATGGATGGTCTAGACGTTTTTTCCCTTTTTCACAACACAAAAACAGACGAAAAACGAACAAATAGACCCGACGGAGGAGAACGAAATAAAACAGACGGAGATCTCGCTGACTGGCGTCCGGATGGCGAGAACTGAGCGACAAAGCGGACACAGGAAGCCTGAAGGAGCTCGAGGGTACCCGGATGCCCGGACTCTAACCAGGTGCTGGTTCTGGACTGGTGCTATTGCCAGTTTGGTGCTGGTTCTACGCTAGTTATCTAATATGTCTTTTCCACCGAGGCGGTTCTGGTGCTGGTTCGGAGTCAGTGCCAGATATCGAACCGGTTCTTTGCTTTTTCACACAAATAAACCTGGTTCTGGGCCAAGAAAACGGTTTCAACTCAGCACCAACGTAGCGCTGGTCTAGAGATAAGACCCGGTTACATCAGGTGCTGGGAGCGGGTCACGGAGAGCTGTCGAGGCCCGTCTTTAAATTCCAGTGTGAATTGGTAAAGCCGGGAGCTAAAGTATCGGGACGTAGTCCTCCATTGTTGTTGATTGTCATGACGCGTTGCTATGACAACGGAGGTACTTGCAGTGACGTTGTGACGTAGCCCTACTCTGGCTCTCAGGCTGTGGAACATCCAGCTGGTTCTTAAATAATTGGCGAGAAGAACCAGCACCGAACTGGCAACAGCACCAGAACCAGAACCAGCACCTGATTAGACTTGGTGGAAAAGTCATATAAGACCCAGCTGGATTGGATGGGAGCCCGCAGACCGTTGGTCCGTGTCTGAAGCTAACATTAAGCTAACATTAAGCTAACATTAAGCTAACATTAGCAGCTCTTTATGGTTAACAGTTGACCGGTGTTTTTAAAAATGGCGGCCGGAAGTTTTTCTTTTTGTTCAACGTCATGACAACCCCGCCCCCCCAGCACCTGACGAAACCGGTTCTTATCTCTAGACCAGCGCTAAGTTGGTGCTGAGCTGGAACCCGTGTTCTTGGCCCAGAACCACGTTCATTATATTTTGGGAGAACAGTTCATCACACAAAAAGTCAGGTAAAAAACAACAAGCCCAAAATAAACAAAAAACATAATATAAAGGGGGATCACAGTCTCCAGGTTATTTTACGCATTACATTCACACAGTGAGTTAAAGTTATGGCTCCATCATAGCTGCAAGGTTTCCAAATATATAGTATTATTATTATTATTATTATTATTATTATTATTATTATTATTATTATTATTATTAATATAGTTTAAAAAAAAGGTTTATTATTCTGAAAAATATTCAAAACTAGTCTAAAGTATTTTTAAAATTCTAATCCTCTTCCGTACATTAGTAACTGAGCCCAAATAATATATATATATATATATATATATATATATATATATATATATATATATACACATACTGTACATATATACATATATATGTACATATATACATATATATATATACATACATATATACACATACACATATATATATATATATATATATATATACACACATACATATATATGTATATATATATTTATATATATATATATATATATATATATATATATATGTATAATAAAATATTATATATTTATATTTATATATATATAGTATATATATATATATAAATGTAAAATATATATATATATATAAAAATATAAACATAATAAAATATAATAATGAAAATAAAAAATCTACATTTTTATTTATTTCTTTTTTACTTTAATTTATTTTTATTTTTTTATATGTGTGTTTCCTCCGTTACATTCACACAGAAAGCCTTTAATTAAACGCGTTTGAACCAACAGGGGCCCCGTGCTTCCTGGGAAAACACACCGATAACAGCTGGAAGTGGGCTCAAATCTCTCTCTCCACCCCCACACACACACACACACACACACACACACACACACACACACACACACACACACACACACACACACACACACACTAAAAATAAGACAAACATATCGGACACATTTCAAGTGTCAAACCCAAAGAATGTTACTTGAGGCTTTTGTGTTCAGATATTCAGGAAATTACGCGTTCATTTATTCATTGCATTGTCACCAATAAAATATGAAAAAATCACACAATATAGGCCTAAAAAATTACATATTTGTTTAATATAATATTAAACAATATTAATTAATTAATTAAACAAAATATATAATATTAAATATATACGATTGGATGTTAAGGGGATTGAAGTAGAGTCACAGTCGCTGACCCGAGGAGACTTTACACCCAAAAACAGCCTTTTTTTAACGTTAAAAACTAAAATTACGCACATGTGGATCCATCTTAAATCCACGTTTCTGCTCACGTTGTGTGTAACATCCATCTCATCTGGATTAGGTCTCTTCTCTGGAAGAAGAAGGCAAAACTGGGCCGCTGAAAGCACTCAATTAAAAATAAATATAAAAATAAAATCACCCCGAACTACCTTTTGACCTGCACAGCCTATTTCTAGCGTTTCCATGTTAGTTCCCGGATGCATTCACTTGTTCTGGATTGAATTCTTGGATCGTGACAAGCTTCTTGTTGCGATTCAATGGAAAAAATATGAGAGAAAATGAGAGAAATAACCTCAGACATCTGGCTTTTCCTTTCCTATTTTAATTCCGTATTTGATTCATGTCATAAAAACACTGTGGTTAAATGTATCTAGAACTTAGCTGCAGATCTTCTAATTTCTTTGCAGGAAATCTGTGTCTATCAGTTCAAATTCTCGATCATATTCATAGATAGATCGCAGCTGACTGGAAGTCCGGAGCGCGCTCTCCAACCGGCAGCTGATTGGCTACCTGAGAGTTTCCTCCAACCGCTGCCATCTGACCCCCTCTCTCTCACACACACACACACACACACACACACACACACACACACACACACACACACACACACACACACACACACACAGTTTCAGCTGGACTTGTAGGCCGTTATATTGTTGGAACTGAATGAGGTTAGTGTTCACTAAATGTCATTTTTAATGCTATTATATAATAATAATAATAATAATAATAATAATAATAATAATAATAATAAACATTGGTCATATATCTAAAGGCAATGTAAAAACAGACAATGACAGTAAAACAATGAAGGGACTGTAAAATATATCTAATGTACGTTTGGGACGTTGAAAAATAAAACTGTTAAAACACCTATTAGGCTCAATAACACACACACACACACACACACACACACACACACACACACACACACACACACACACACACACACACACACACTCTCTCTCTCTCTCTCTCTGGTGCGTCTCTGCTCTGATCTCCAAACTTTCCCCTTCTCTCTCTCTCTCTCTCTCTCTCTCTCTCTCTCTCTCTCTCTCTCTCCGGTGCGCGCGGTGAATGAACGGGCCTCTTTAACATATTCAGACCAACGTCATCGGCTGAAGGTGGATCACGCCGTGCAGCCTTTCCTATAAACACCCCCCCACCCCCCCTGCAGCCCGCTCGCTGTGGAGGAACAGTCTCCGGGGTTTGGGGCACAGAAGGACGACCCGTTTCAAAGCGCCCGGATCGGATTTATCTCTCCGCTGACAACAGAGCTGCTCGAGGTAAGCCTGCACCTTCCAGACAGAAACACATCCTTTTTATATCCTACTGGGGACATAAGTGAGTCATTTGTTGAACTTTTTCTTCATCCTCTCCGTGTGCACCCTCCTCCTCTCCCCTCTGCTTAACTGTATCAGAGCTGTTAATCCGCCTCATAGCAGCCTACTGTATTCAAATCCCCCTTTTCTTCTTTCTCTTTCTTAAAAAAAACATGATTTATTGCCATTGCTCCATAAACCTCGGGCCTGCCCGGCGGGGGGGCTGAGTCCCCTGAACTGTACCTATAAAGGCGCATAACCTAATAGACAAGCCGGCGCATGTAAACCTGTAAAACTATTTGGAATAGTTGACAGCTACTCCTCATTTTGGAAGCAGCGGCGGAATGGAGGAGTTTCCTCTCAGCTCATCCAGAGTCCAATATGAATAAAATAGAGAGAAATCAGTTTTAGGCACATAGGTCTACAATCTGTTGCTTCAAGGCACAAAGCACAGAAATTCTAAAATCGACATAAAATCAACATAAAAGCATAAAAATAAGATGATAAGCTCAACGAAGCATCCTAGGACGTAAAGGAAGGACACACGTGACCCGCTACAGGCCATACATGTTAAAAATGACTGTAATAATTAAAGTGCGGAGACGTGCCTGTGTATTTAATGCACCTTGCTCTGTAGTGCTAACTCTTGGAGTTCGGCAGTACGAGTCCGTGGACGCGCATCCATTCGGTCTGATGACGCGCGTGTCAAAGACATTAAATTATATATTATATATTACATATATTTCATTAATCACGCATGGTGAAATGAGTGAGCATCCGCTTGTTTTCATTATATTTCGAAATGATTACGCGCTAAAAGAGACCATTTTGAGTTTGTTTTTCATTGAAATGATGAAGACTTCCTCTGATTTGGTGGATTATGATAAAATCATTCCAGAGGTGACGACATATCATCATCACTTCATATTTCTGTTATTATGATTATCTTACTGGCTGTAATAACAGCTCATTACGACTCTCGGCCATTGGCTGCGTGTCTCCAGAGATGAGTTTTTCTCCCCCATTTCCTCCCTCAGCTTTGTATCTCGTGGAGCTGAGGCTGAACTAACACACCTTTCTTTTCTTTTTTTTTTTATATCTGAACAGAGTTTACCGGGGGAAAAGGAAAAGGAAAAAAGTAGGAGAAACTGGACGGAAGGGAAGAATTACGCACGGCCGAGTTTTGAACGGAACAGAAGCGCTTTTTACGCACAGACAGAGGTGGCTGCTGGGAAGCGGACCCTCTCGTAGGAGATGTTATCTCTGCCACAGTTCGGGGTCCTGTCGGCCCTGACCACCGCGCTAACCTCGGTCCTGTCCGCGCTCTTGCTGCTGGCGCTGACCCGGCAGCTGTGGAGCCTCCGCTGGAGCCTGACCCGGGACAAAGAGAGCAGCCTGCCGCTGCCGAAGGGCTCCATGGGCTGGCCACTAGTTGGAGAGACTTTCCACTGGCTTTTCCAGGTGAGAGTTGACACGTCTGGGGCTGGTGTGTAGTTTCCATTTTTTACAAGCGTGCTAAAATATAGGTTTAAGTCTCCTGCGCGTCTGTGTTTGTGTGCAGATCTTTATTCATGTTCATCACGTATATGGCTTTCTATCTCATGATTCCTTAAATTTACAGATAAAACCTGCAGGGCTGCAGGGTGTATTAATGATCAGATTAATGATGATGTATGGGGAAGCGCTCGGGAAGCTTGGGAAAGCTCCGCAGATTCTTGTGCAGTGAGTGCTGTTGTTAATGCGACATGTGCGGACTTGATGCTCGGTGCGTAATTCCTTCTTGCGGAGGAAAAACAGACGTTTTCTGTTCAATTCGTCCTCCTCTTTCCCTCTCTTTCTCTCCCTCTCTTAGTCTGTCTGTCTCTTCTACAGTGAGGAATGCACTCTCTCATGCCTTCATCTCTCTATCCCTCCGCTCCACATTCACAGGGCCTCGTTACAGCCCCCCCCCCCCCTTATGATTTTTCACCTTTCACCACCAAAGCAGAGGGAGACGGGGAGAAGTATGTGGACACCCTAACATCCCAACATACAACCGTGACAATTATGTGATAATATTTTTTGTCATTTAAGTAAGTTTCTAAGTAGTGAAGTAGTTCAGGTAGTTAAAAACAAAAGGAACAGGGGTGGAGCAAGAGGAGGGGGGGGCGTCTTCTGGGGCTCCAGCCTTGAATGTTGTCTCAAAAGCCCTTAATCTTCCAGGGTTTTAAAGGAGGATACCTTCAGCTTTGTGTCCTTTTCCCTCAGACCTTCTGACTGGACGGGCAAATCAATGCAGCAAAAACCTACATCATGTGTTTATTTACCTTAGAAATAGTAACATCAGACCAACTTCGCCTCTTTTTAGGATGTAGGAGTGAAAATAAATCATCCTTAATATTTGTTGTGTTCTGGTTTCAGAAGGATGAAGCCAGTTGGAGAACAATTAGATACAAAACAGGATGTCGGCTCTGGAGGATGAGTCGTTCGTAATGATTTTCCCAAATAATGAATAACGTTTTTGCCGTTCTTGTATCTCAAATGCATGGCTTGAACAATAGTGTACATAGTTGCCATCAATGGGGAAAACCACCTCCAGGGGGAGCATGGTCATGCCATCAACACCGCTGCAACCTCCTCACATCTGCCCCACAATGAAATCATTTAAAGGTCCCATATCATGCTCATTTTCAGGTCACATACTTGTATTTTGGGTTTTTAGCAACATGTTTACGTGCTTTAATGTTCAATAAATTCATTTATGTCTGATTGAATATATTCTGTATTCCCCCTCTGTGTGAAACACTTTGTTTTAGCGCCTGTCTCTTTAAATCCCGCTCCTGAAAAAGCCCAGTCTGCTCTGATTGGTTAGTGTCTTCAGGTCTTCCGCCTCTGCGCTCTTGGTGTCTCTGCACCGTCATTGCAGCCGGGGAAATGACTGTAACGGCAATGTAGCGTTACCACTTATATATATATATATATGTCAACTTTTCATAGCCCATTCGTTGCCTTTTAGTCACTTTTTGTCACCTTTTTTGTCGGCTCCTTTGTTGTCTTTTTGTCGCCTTTTTACCCTTTTTCGGTGCCTTTTTACCTTTTTGCCTTTTCTTAGTCTCTTAGTCGCTTTTACGTCTCGTTTTAGTTGCCTTTCTGTCGTTTCTTTGACACCTTTTCATCGCCCATTCGTTGCATTTTAGTCAGTTTTTGTCACCTTTTTTGTCGTCGTCTTTTCGTCGCCTTTTTACCGCCTTTTACCGCCTTTTACCGCCTTCTCGTAGTCTCTTTTTCATTTTTTTGTCACCTTTTTATCTCCTTTTAGTCGCCTTTTAGTCACTTTTTGTAACCTTTTTTGTTGCCGCCTTTTGTCATTGTCTTTTCGTCGCCTTTTTACCGCCTTTTTGTTGCCTTTTCGTCTCCTTTTTGTCGCCTTTTACCGCCTTTTAGCAGTCTCTTTGTCACCTTTTTGTTGCTTTTTAGTCACCTGTCGTCATGGTGACTGCAGACATAGGACTCTGGTTACCTGGTCCTCAGGTCTCTGCAGGGTAAATCCAGACAGCTAGCTAGACTATCTGTCCAATCTGAGGACTCTGGTTACCTGGTCCTCAGGTCTCTGCAGGGTAAATCCAGACGGCTAGCTAGACTATCTGTCCAATCGGAGTGTTCTCTGGCACAACTATGTTATAGCGGCTCCGTGCAGAGCTTAGCCCCGCCCATGACGATTGTGATTGGGTTAAAGAAATGCTAATTAACCAGAGCACGTTTTTGTCCCATCCCAGAATGCTGTGTGGACGAGCCAGCCCCTCATGCGTAGCTCTGTGGAGGAAGGTCTGGCAAAGCGAGACTATCTCAAATGTGACAACCTTATAATCTAAAACTTCATCTCCCAGGGTTCCAACTTCCACATCTCGCGCAGAGAGCGTCATGGCAACGTGTTTAAGACCCATCTCCTTGGGAAACCTGTCATCCGGGTGACGGGCGCAGAAAACATCCGCAAGATCCTGCTGGGCGAGCACAGCCTAGTGTGCACCCAGTGGCCCCAGAGCACCCGCATCATCCTAGGACCCAACACCCTGGTCAACTCCATTGGAGACCTGCACAAGAGGAAGAGAAAAGTAAGAAAGCTGCAATACTTTAACCTGGGGATGGGCCGTATGGAGAAAATCACAATGCATTTGACCAAATACATCCAGGACCATATTGGGGTGTTGACTATTGCTGCTTTCACAAAATATTAACACATTGTGATGAATAATCCTAATATCCTAGTAGGGGGATACATGACTAAGTGGGTAAAGGGAAATACTAAAACAGCTGGAACAGTCTGGGAAGTTCAGATAATGAGATCTCTTTGCTGTAATTCTGGCTGTAAAATCAGGAAGAGACCATTTAATAATAATTCATACTGTTTATTGATCCCCAGTGGGGAGATTACAACTTACACTCTGTTACTAATCACGGGGGGGTATGATGCCCTGCTCAAGGGCACCTGGCAGTGCCCAGGAGGGGAGGGGAAGTGGAAGCTCTCCACCTACCGATTCACACTCTGTACTTTGGTCCGTATGGGGACTTGAACCCGCAACCCTACTGCCCCCCCTTTTTATAATTCATATTCATATATTCATCATATGGTTAAGTTATTATAAATATGATATATATATATTTTTAAATATATTTATCTACTGTATCTACTCTGTAAAGCGACTTTGAGCTTGGGAAAAGCGCTAAACAAATTCAATTTATTTTTATTATTATTATTATATATTCTTCATATTTATAATAACTTTTACAATATCCAAGATTTAAGACCATGCAAAGCTCTCGATCTACTGGTCAGTTTACATTCCTACCCTGGAAGGTTAGAGACAATGTAATATTGCCCTCCTTTAACCTATATGGAAATAAAGTATGGTTAAATGATTGTGAAAATGTTGAAAATTGAGGTAATAAATTAACCCTTGTGTTGTCTTCCTGTCAAAATCGCTTTGTCTTAATGTTTTAAACTTTTTTCAACACTTTTGACGCTTTTTTCAATGTTTAACACTACGTAACACTAACTTATTAACTTTAGTTTTACAGTTGTTTTTGGAATTTATGGTCAATAAACCTCATTTATAGGAAATTATACCTAATGTTTGAGTTAGAAACGCCGCCCGTTGCATGCTGGGTAGATTTGTGTCCGACTTGATCCCGACTTGCTCTGATGTCATGTACACGTAGGCAACGATGATCTCACGAGAGCAAGGCGGCCGCAGGTCTAAGACGCATTCAGATCCAGTTGCTTTTCACCGACTGCAAGACCCTGGTTGACCCAGAGCATGCTGGGAAACGCCGGCCTGTCAGCTGATTTAACAGCTGATTGGTTCACATTCGACTCAACATGACAACGTCTTGGATAAACTTTTTATTGATTTTGAATCGGAGGGATTTTAACTGCTATTTGTCTGATTTAAAGGCTGATTCTGTACAGAACACACGTTGTGTGGCTGATAGTGACGTTAAGAAGTCAGAGAGACTAAATCTGGACCATCTCCAGTCTGTTAATCAACATCAGCAACAGATCTCATGTAGAACATTTTGAGATCTACTCTGTCTTAATTAACACAACTAGAGACTGTGTACCAGCTGATATGGGGGGCTAATAACATTTTATTAAATTGGAATCGCACCACAGTGTTTTTGTGACTTCCTGTCCAGTCTGAAGGCTGCAGGAATCAGATGGAAACTGTCCGACTTTACCGCAGCTTTTGCCCCGCTGCTGCCGCCTGCTCTCGTCCACTTTACAGGCGAGGCGCAGTTCATCTCCAACGAGCCTAACATCTCCACCCTATGGCACGCCGCTATTTGCATGTGAAAACACAATAAAACAAGACACATGCGCACACACACCGCCAAAACACAAATAAATGTGACAGCAGTCGTAACACGTAGTACAAAAACAAATATTGCAGTGAAAGTAAGAAGTGACGTTAAAATGAAATTGAATATGTAATTAAATAATATAGCAAAAGTAAGTAACCATAATATAAATTATATGGAAATGTGACCATAAATAATATTGAAAAAGTAAGTACTTGTACTGGAAAAATACATAAATACAGATAATAAAGATATACAGAGAGTGTGTGGAGTAGATGAAAAACAGGAACTACAACAGTGTGAGTCTCCCCCGTCTTATCTGAATGGCCTGTCCTGTCTTCTGTCCTATATCTTCTACATCTTCTACATCTTCTACATCTTCCCTCCATCCAGTCCTAACCCTAACCCCACCCTCTCCTCCCCTTTGCTGAAAGGTGTTGCCTGTCACGTACACGGTTATAACTTTTTATGACGCCTCTCCCTTTTGTTTCCTTTAACCCTTTCAAGATCCTGGCTAAAGTGTTTAGCCGGGGGGCTCTGGAGTCCTACCTGCCCCGGCTGCAGGACGTCGTCAAGTCTGAAATCGCCAAGTGGTGCTCAGAGCCGGGCGCCATCGACGTGTACGCCGCCGCCAAGGCCCTGACGTTTCGCATCGCCGTCAGAGTCCTGCTGGGTCTGCAGATGGAGGAGGAGCGCACCGTTTACCTGGCCCAGATCTTCGAGCAGCTGATGAACAACCTCTTCTCGCTCCCCATTGACGCGCCGCTCAGCGGGCTACGCAAGGTGAGAGAGCGAGAAGAAACCAGTGCAACCCTGCTGAAACTTCAGTTTATTGTACCTGAGACACTCAAAACTCACTTAAAAACACTCAAAGACTGCTTTATAATTCAAACAGGAGACATGGAAATCTGACTCTCTACAAAAAGAATCCTGAATTTGACCCAAACACTCAAAACAACCAATCTTCTGTCACTTAAAACCAGTTTTTGTTGTGCAGGAGGACCCAAAAGCCGAGTAGTGGAGGAAGCTTATCCCTTGTGTTGTCTTCCCGTCAACCATGAAACTGTATTATCGCATTTTCCGATATTTTTGTCACTCTTTCAATGTCGTGGGTGCTTTTTTGATGTTTTTTCCAAAGTTATTTGTTATTTCTAATGTTCTAATGTTAATGTTGACCCGAGGACAACATGAGGGTTAACAGGCTTTATTTATAAAACAGTCCAACTGAACACAGGGATCCCAAAAAATCCAAAACCCAGAAACAGGCACAGGGGAGGGCGATACTAAAGCAGGGTAAAGTACACAGGGACAAACTCATGGGGGGGATGGCTGGACCAGGAACGCGACAGGACCAGGGACGCGACAGGACCAGGCTTACTGGACTCATCGATAGGACAAACTGGCAGGGCAAAAGGATCTGACAAAAGACAAGGGAAGCACAGACATTAAGTACACAAGGTAACGAGGTAACGAGAGGCAGGTGGCAAGAGGGCAGGGAATCAGGTGGACAACATCAGGTAATCACAGGAGCGGGAAGACACAGGAAGTAGAACTCAAAGCAGACGAGACAGAAACCCAACTTCAAAATAAAACAGGAAACAGAACATACAGACACTCAGGGGGACACAGGACAGGACCAACAACGCAAGACCGGGGAGGAAACTGGGACACAAACACAAGGAGGGCCAAAAGGGACAAATAATCCAAAACAAAACCCAAAACCACATCAGTTTTTGAGATACCCTGCTAGCCCACAAACTGCCCCAAACGCACAACTGGTGGATCTTTGAATAGTAAAGCAAAATCTGGACATTTATTTAGTCTTTTTCCACTAAAGAATGTCGTTTTCATCACTGAGTTGTTATCTAAAATGTAGTCTATATCCTGACTTTTCCTTAAAGCAGGAAATACCGCGGGGTGCATGTATTGTTGCCAATGTCTTTTTCTGTCCTCTGTCTCTGTATTGTCTCTCTAACCTGTGGCTGATTTCTGAGGACTCTGGTTACCTGGTCCTCAGGTCTCTGCAGGGTAAATCCAGACAGCTAGCTAGACTATCTGTCCAATCGGAGGACTCTGGTTACCTGGTCCTCAGATCTCTGCAGGGTAAATCCAGACAGCTAGCTAGACTATCTGTCCAATCGGAGGACTCTGGTTACCTGGTCCTCAGATCTCTGCATGGTAAATCCAGACCACTAGCTAGACTATCTGTCCAATTAGAGTTCCTGTTGATGACCAGGGTTACATAACATCGGTAGAAACATCGTCGCCTTTTCGTCTCCTTTTTACCGCCTTTTTGTAGCCTCTTTGTCACCTTTTCATCGCCTATTCGTTGCCTTTTAGTCGCATTTTGTTGCCTTTTTGTCATCTTTGTTGTGGCCTTGTTGTCGTGGTTATGTCATGGGGTTACAGTACAGGGCTTACAGTACAGGGGTTACTACAGGGGTTACTACAGGGCTTACGGTACAGCGGTTACGGTACAAGGCTTACAATACAGGGGTTACAGTACAGGGGTTACAGTACAGGGGTCACAGTACAGGGGTTAGAGTACAGGGGTTAGTTCAGGGGTTACTACAGGGGTTACAGTACAGGGGTCACAGTACAGGGGTTACAGTACAGGGGTCACAGTACAGGGGTTACAGTACAGGGTCACAGTACAGGGGTTACAGTACAGGGGTCACAGTACAGGGGTTACAGTACAGGGGTTACTACAGGGGTTACAGCACAGGGGTCACAGTACAGGGGTTACAGTACAGGGGTTACAGTACAGGGGTTACAGTACGGGGGTTCCTACAGGGGTTAATACAGGGCTTACAGTACAGGGGTTACAGTATGGGGGTTACTACAGGGGTTACAGTACAGGGGTTACTACAGGGGTTACAGTACAGGGGTTACAGTACGGGGGTTCCTACAGGGGTTAATACAGGGCTTACAGTACAGGGGTTACTACAGGGGTTACAGTACAGGGGTTACAGTACAGGGGTTACTACAGGGGTTACTACAGGGGTTACAGTACAGGGGTTACAGTACAGGGGTCACAGTACAGGGGTTACAGTACAGGGGTTACAGTACAGGGGTTACAGTACAGGGGTTACTACAGGGGTTACAGTACAGGGGTTACAGTACAGGGGTTACAGTACAGGGGTTACAGTACAGGGGTTACAGTACAGGGGTTACAGTACAGGGCTCGGCAATAACATGTTGGTGTTGTTCTCTGTCCAGGGGATAAAAGCCAGGGAAATCTTGCACGCCAACATGGAGAAAATCATCGAGGAGAAGATGGCGCGGCAGCAGGCGGAGGAGGAATACCACGACGCCTTCGACTACATATTGTTGAGCTCCAAAGAGCACGGCCATCAGCTCAGCATCCAGGAGCTCAAGGTACCAGACTCAGACGCAATATATCCCAAATATATGTTTATTTGGTATCACACACATGAATAAAAATCAAATATGTCTCATAATGCACCAGGTTACGGTTCATATTAAGAATTAAAACCATAAAAAGACTCTTTAAAGTATGTTTTTCTTTAACATCCATGGTGTACATTATAAATTAATATCAGATCACTCAAAGATCGATTCTCGTTGGAGCATCCATTATTTGAAAATCAACACGTTTTCTCACGTTTTTGTCACTTTTTCAACACTTTTGACGCTTTTTTGAGGTTTTCAACTCTACGTAACACTAACTTTAGTTTTACAGTTTGGAATTTATGGTCAATAAACCTCATTTATAGGAAATTATACCTAATGTTTGAGTTAGAAAAGCAGAAATTAAGAATTATTGAGACTAAAATTAAAGGAATGGATGTTGATGATAATCACAGACTGGAATATGTCAACTTTTACTCTCAATACTATTTCAAAAACACTTCAATTTGGTTTCAAATGCTATAAAATTGAATAAGACGCCCCAAAATTAATGAAAGTAGAGATTTGTACTTGGCAAAGAGCGTTGTGTGGAATCAATCATGTTATTTTGGGGATTAAAAGAACATTGATATAGGACAACGGGTCCATTTGACCAGAGGACAACCTTAACCCAGCTCTAACTCCATCTGTCCACCTCCTCCCTGGCAGGAAACGGCAGTGGAGTTGATCTTCGCTGCTCACTCCACCACAGCCAGCGCCTCCACATCGTTAATTCTTCAGCTTCTTCGCCATCCGGAGGTGGTGGAGAGGGCCAGGGCCGAGCTGGAGGCCGAGGGCCTCGGCTGCGAATCCCCCAGCAGTCCCAGGCCGCCGCCGGCTGTCGCCATGGAGAAAGAGGAGGACACGGAGACGACCGGCCTGCTGGACGGAGGCTGTCCAAATCCCAGCGATGGTTTCCCACATTCCCAGTCTCGCGTGCCGTATCTGAGCCTGGACAAGCTGAGCCAGCTCCGCTACGTGGACTGTGTTGTCAAAGAGGTTCTCCGCTTCCTGCCGCCAGTCTCGGGGGGTTACCGGACAGCCCTGCAGACATTTGAATTAGACGTAAGTTCATGTCTCTGGTAGGAATATAACATTACACTGTAATAAATGTAACATAAAATTTACAGTAACTTATTATATATATATATATATATATATATATATATATATATATATATATATATATAGGGGCGACTTCTACATGTTCACAACTGCCAGTCTAAATTGGCGATGCTCGAGGATGCATGGAGGAGAAATGGACACTGCTTTCAGAGTTCGCAACACATTCATTCCTATGAAAGTTGCTCATTGGGTACATAGGCTGAAAAAGGCCCGACAAGCTTCCTCAAGTCTGTTTTTTAAGCCGTACAGCATGCAGACTAGAGTTCAATTCCATTCATTCCATTTTATTTATAGTATCAATTCATAACAAGTGTTATCTCGAGACACTTTACAGATAGAGCAGGTCTAGACCAGATAGAACAGGTCTAGACCACACTCCAGAATTTACAAGGACCCAACAGTTCTAGTAGTTCCCTCCAGAGCAAGCAACAGTGCGACAGTGGCGAGGAAAAACTTCCTTTTAGGCAGAAACCTGGGACAGACCCAGACCCAGACCCAGGCCCAGGCTCTTGGTAGTCGGTGTCTGTCTTACAATGAAGAGTGGCAATAACAGTCACAAAAAATAAAGTTCTTTGTTAGGTGGCTCTTCTATACTTTTCAAATGCTATTAGACCAAATGGATAAAAAAAAAAAAGGTTACCACTTGACAACCGCTTTTTTGGGCTAGGATGCCTTGTGCAACATCGCTTCACATTACAGATGCATCCGTAGGGGCTGGCCGTCCTTTAGGTTGACGTGTCCACCTGACCAGCTCCTCAGCAGCCTAATAATCATAAATGAGTTTGTGAGTGAGTAAAAAGCTGGTTTATTCCCAACAAAACAGGAGTCAACTTCACAGATTGGTGAGATATTTAATTAACTCTTCATGCAGGAGAAATAAAACTAAATCTTGCTTCAACTGAGTTGAAAACTGCGCTTTAACAACCAAAAATATTCACATACAGAGTTGCGTTGCCTTTTTTGCCCCATCATGGCCTCATCCCTGGTCTATACGTGCCCCTTCCCTGCCCTCAGTGCTCCCAATTTGCTGGGTATTTTGCATAGGGACAATTGAAGTCTAAAAGAAATTCTCAAAATAGGGTACAATTGTAGTGCACATGCCACCTTTTATGCACCTCCTTTGCAGGGTTTAAGCCCCTATGGCTGAGAAGTAATTGCAGAAAATGTCATTATGCCTGGTCGTTCAAGTGCATCTTCCTAAAGCTTCCTAAATAATTGGGATTAGGCTCTAAAGAGGCCTGGATCAATGGATGGAGGTATGGATACATGAAGTTGAAAACCACCCCAGAGAAACCCCTTAAGATAAGATAAGAAAACCTTTATTTGTCCCAAAGTGGGAAAATTGCGGTTTGCAACAGCAAAGACAAGAGCATAGATAGATAAGTGTACAAGTAGCATAAACAAGTGTCAACCAAAGAAGTACCGTTCTTACAGTAAAATAAAAACAAAGTTACTGGACATTAAATAAGACTAAAATAGACTATGTCTTATATGGTCTCCTGCAGCATAAATACATACTGGTAGTATAAAAGGATTGTAGAAGGGCAATGCACATAAGTCAGATATACCAAACTGTATTATGCAATAATTGCACATGAATTAGTAAAATTGCACTATGAAAGTTGCACAAATGAAAATTATGCACAGATGTAATAATGGCACATGGGATATATTGCATAGAGTCAACAGTGTTCATTGTCTTAATCCTTAAACCTGTTTCTAAGTAATACAACTCAAGCTTTTAACCCTCGTGTTGTCTTCCCGTTAACCATGAACTCTTCCTTCATGGTCAAAATTGAAAATGAATATTTTTTGGGGCTTTTCTGATGTTTTTGTTGCTTTTTCTGATATATTTGTCACTTATTCCAGCTCTTGGCTAAACCTAAGCTGGTTTAATAACAGGTGTTACACTTATTCTTGGAATTCATGGTCAACAAAGCTCATTTAGGCTATATCAAGTTATACATAGGTTTTTCGTTAAAAAGGCAGAAATTATGAATTATTTTGACTAATAGTTAAGATCAGAGGATGTTGAGTGGATCACAGATGGGTAGATGTCCAAATTTAATCCGGAGACTGTTTTGAAACCATTAAACAAAATAATTAAAATGCTATAAGATTAAATAAAACACCCAAAAAATTCAATGAAATTAATGTTTTATAGAATCATCTATGTTATTTTTGGGCAATTTGGTTTAAAGAAATCCATATTTCTGATATAAAACACGAGGGTTAAACTTCTTAACATTTGACTCATAAAGTACGTATATTTTCCAGTGAACCTTGACAAATGAGCACACATTGATGTAATTTCATTATTCCAGAGAACAGTCCTGCCATTTACATGTATCTTGAGGGTCATAAAGACTTTTAGAAACCTGAAGAGTTTCCAAAGAGATTAACATCCATAAAAATGCCCCAAACAACTTGTTGTTAAAATCCCTAAAAGCTTTCATGTCGTTATTCATATTTATTGATTTCTGTCCTCATTTCTCAGGGCTACCAGATCCCCAAAGGCTGGAGTGTAATGTACAGCATCCGGGACACCCATGAGACCGCAGCGGTCTTCCAGAGCCCGGAGCTGTTTGACCCAGACCGTTCGGCCCAGACCGGGAGGAGAGTCGGTCGGCTCGGTTCAGCTACGTGCCGTTCGGCGGCGGCGTGCGGAGCTGCGTAGGGAAAGAACTGGCACAGATCATCCTAAAGACTCTGGCTGTGGAGCTGATCGGGACTTGCAAATGGACTCTGGCCACGGAGAACTTCCCCAAGATGCAGACAGTGCCGATAGTGCACCCGGTAAACGGGCTGCATGTGCATTTCGCTAACTTGCGTAAGTAATTTAACTTTCAACGTGCCTCTGGAAAAAACTCTCCAAGCCCAAGAAAGGATCCACAAGCAACATACGGGGCCTGAGGGCACACTTTAGGCGCCCTTATCTTTTCCATGGACAAGAATAAGGGGTTCTGGTCACCTGCAGCGTATTGTTTCCCAGCTATTACTATTATTTAAATGCATTTTTTTAAGTTATTCATGTATATGAATAACTCTTAAAAGTTGCAGTGCAAAAAGCAGCATTGTTCTTCTTTATTTTCTAACAGGTCAGGGTTCGCCCTGAATGGACGGCACGCATAAGTTACAACAGCGAACGTTTCAATTCGGAGCTAAAAAACAAACATGTAAGAGCTTCATGAGCAGACTTCAGGCACATTTTTCTTACCTGAAGACGTACAACACACCCACTGTATGAAAGAATAGAAAGACTTCCTATGAAGCCAGCATGGCTCCAAGTCTCATGAAGTCCAGGGACAAAGATGCAGCATTTTGTTGTGATGCGCAAAGCGGTTTACAGATGTTAAACTCCACCTTTATATTTTGTACATATTAGTAGCTTTTACCAGGGCTGTAGTCAAGACCACCTTTGTCGAGTCCAAGACAAGTCCAAGACCAGCATTAGTCGAGTCCAAGACAAGTCCAAGACCAGCATTAGTCGAGTCCAAGACAAGACCGAGTCCAAAAAGGTTAGAGTCCGAGTCCAGTACAGAAAAAAAGTCTTATGCATGACATTATCAAGACAATCATTTTGGGTTATTTGTTGATATAAAAGCAAAAAACAGTGTCACAACACCCAGGATTTATGAGTATAGGTGTCGTTTTATGTACTTCCGTTTTTTATTTTTTTAAAGTACCATTTTTGCACCGCTTTCGGATAAAACCCAGACGATACCCAACCCAACGCATCACCTGGTCTTGCCTTTCGGAACTGCCTGTGGAAATCATAGTAATCTGTTGAATCATAATGTGACAGCTCTCATTAGAACCAGATTACAGTCAGATATGCAGTGATCTGCAGTGGGAAAATGTCTGAAACCTTTGAGAAAACGTTCCAGACCCACGTTGGAGACCTAACCCTGACCCATCCAGATGATCTCCACCACTAAAACATCCCAAAAGGTCAAAATACATTCAAACTGTTCTATTTTTTGAACAGGAATCATATATATCCAGTATAACAGTGCTATTATGTGTGTATCAAATGAAGTAGCATTATGAATAAGCTGTATTTAAACTGCAGATGTATACTTTTTGTTGTATTTTTACTCTATCTGTAACAATATTAGCTGTAATTAAGAATAGATAGACACTAACCTGTAATGTAAAGGACTGTGGACTCTGTTTCACAGCTAGAACATAGAGATCCTCCATTGTTTAGAGCAGCATATATATAGAGAGTAACATTATTATTATTATTATTATTATTGGTCTAATTTTAGGACTGTTTCTGTCTTGGTTTTGAAGCCTAATAGACGCGCTGTGAAATCGTACGTACGGATGGATTCGTGGAAGGAGATAGCACTTTCTCCGCTTTAAGGAGTCTGTATATATTTGACCTGTTTATGCATTCATTGAGTGTATCAGATGTAGCTGCTGTACAGTTGTATGGAAAGAGTAAATTAGAAGATGAAAAACAAAAACAAGTTGTTGTTTTATGAGTTTGACAAGCATGGCTTGATTCAGAAGTCAAATTTCCACTAATAACTCATTTTTTGGACTGGTCCAGAGCCTTCACACCTCCCAAACCTCCAGTACTTCACTTTAGACAATCAGCTGTCAATGATGGCTTCTCAGATCTCTTCACTTTAGACCTATTGCACCAAACAAGTCACAGCTGGGAGGAGGCCTCTGGGAAGACCCAGGACTAGGTGGAGAGATTATATCTCCAACCTGGCCTGGGAACGCCTCGGGATCCCCCAGTCGGAGCTGGTGTGGCTCGGGAAAGGGAAGTTTGGGGTCCCCTGCTGGAGCTGCTGCCCCAAGACCCGATACCGGATGAAGATGGATGGATGGAAGTAATTTGAGCGTATCATCCGTGTATACCTGAAAACCCGTTCTACTCCCCAAATGAACCCTGAGCAGTTCGCACACAGAGCCAGCACATCTGTCGATGATGCAGTTAATCATGCCCCTCCCCTACGCCCATATGCATACATCTTTTCAGAAACATAGGGTCAATAACTTATTTCATCGTTCCACCAAAACAAGTTCCTTCCGAGCATATTTCTCCAGGGCTTAGCCCCACCCAAGGCGATTGTGATTGGTTCAACCCTCGTGTTGTCCTCGGGTCAAATTTGACTTGTTTTCAGTTTTTTCATCACATAAAATGGGCCGTCGAAATAAGCTGAAAATGTCATCATTAGAAATATCAAATAACTTTGGAAAAAACATCAAAAAAAGGACCCACAATGTTGAAAAAGTGACAAAAATTTCAGAAAATGTGCTAACTTTTTTTCATGGTTGACAGGAAGACAACACAAGGGTTAAAGAAAAGCCAATAAATCCAGAGCAGTTTTCCTCCTATGCTATCATTACAATGCTAAGTGGAGTAGCCAGACACTCCTCCAGCAAAGTGAGACTATGTGTATTCTAACAACAGAGTGAAAACTAGAGTCTGGGGCGCCCTGATAGCTCAGTTGGTAGAGCGGGCGCCCATATATAGAGGTGTACTCCTCGACTCAGCGGGCCCTGGTCTGCATGTCATTCCCCCCTTTCACTTCTTCAGCTGTCCTGTCATTAAAGGCCTAAAATGCCCCAAAAACTGTCTTAATAAAGAAAACTAGAGCCCGATAAAGGATTTTTAAGGCTGATACTGATACAAATATTTGGTTATTTAAAAATCCGATAATCCGATATATCGGCCGATATGTATTTAAAATAAAAAATCCAGAAACGCGTTAAAAACAGATTTCCCCAATATTAGTTATTTGTTGTTATTTATGAGTTCTCACTAAAATAATATGATAATAATTAGTTTTATTGTCACAACAGAACATCAAAATATATTAAAGTTCTGATAATTAAAATGTATAAAAATACAAACTTAAAATATGAAACTTAAAGTCCTTTGAACAAACACACAATAACATAAAATAATCAGAGTGTTGCTAACAGGGACGTTGTAGAGTGTCCTCTGGTGGACAGACTATGCAACGCCAACACTAACAGGGACGTTGTAGAGTGTCCTCTGGTGGACAGACTATGCAACGCCATCACTAACAGGGACGTTGTAGAGCGTCCTCTGGTGGACAGACTATGCAACGCCATCACTAACAGGGACGTTGTAGAGCGTCCTCTGGTGGACAGACTATGCAACGCCATCACTAACAGGGACGTTGTAGAGCGTCCTCTGGTGGACAGACTATGTAACGCCAACACACACTAACTCTTCAAATTCAGATCACAAGTGTGCGAAAGTGCACATTTTAACATACAGATTCAGGTTTTGTTCTACAAGCTCTCACCTTTTGCTCCATATGTACCTTCATAATGCCCAACCCTAAAGGAAGTCCTATAAACAGTATAACAGAGATGCTAAAACAGGAGCCCTTCATATTTTGGCCTCATTACAAACAAAACTGACAGTGTGGTCAACACTGAGGCCACTGCTGAGGTCACCAGGCATTTCCAGCCTCCACCTGACCGCCTGTATTGACAGGCAGAGAATAGGGCAAAGCTATGTGGCAGAAAATTAATGGGACACAAACAGCCCGGCCTAATTATGTCCGCTGCAGGGCGCCGCGGCTCTGCCAGGGTCGTTATCTGATGGACGCTCAGTCACTGGGAACTCGGCGACGTTTTGAACCAGAGTTCACTCCAGTGCCACCGGCTGCAGGTCAGTGACCGGTCAGCTGATGGGAGGGTGCATGGGAACCAGAGAGGGGACGCAACTCAACGCTACACAGCTGCACAATTAACAAGCGGCAAGCGATGGAACAAAGCCTCAGCAACGGACTCGCTAGCGCCCACTATGGGCTGGTGATTCTACTTCAGTGGCTCCCCAACTTTTCCATATCAAGGACCGACAAGAACTGACATATTAGACCACGAATGTGCATATATGTCTCTGTGTTTATTGATTATTTCATATTCATGTTTTATACGTTCATGTATGCACCAACAAACAAATCCAAAAGCTAATTTCTTGTAAGTGTTACTTAAAGATTGAAGATTTTGCCATTTGTGCATACACCAACAGTCCAGGCACATTCTTGTGCAGCCTCTTTGAGTC
This sequence comes from Percina caprodes, assembly GCA_013375575.1. Taxonomy (NCBI): domain Eukaryota; kingdom Metazoa; phylum Chordata; class Actinopteri; order Perciformes; family Percidae; genus Percina; species Percina caprodes. The sequence goes on along the minus strand of JABXJD010000274.1, from coordinate 79,902 downwards.
AAGTAAAGAGTAAAAAGAGGGGGAAGGGCAAAGAAAAGCACTCCGACCAAAATAGAAAAAGATAGACATGTTAACTAAATTTAAATAAATTAAGACAAACTTATACTATACAAAAGAGTGCAAAAATACTATACTGTACAGTGTTTTCCTCTAGAATTAGTCGGATTAGTAGAGAGGCGGGGTGGTTGTCTTACATCAAAAATGAACATTACCTGTAAACAGTGTGTTTTTCTTATTAGCATCTAGCATCACACTTTCAGTCACTATGACAACCACTACGGTCAGAAACATTGTGCCAAAATATGAACAATCACGTGGCTGTCAACGGGCTTATCTGCTAATGTTAGTAACCGACCATCCAGCAAATAGATGGTACCATAAGAAGGTTAGGTGAAACCATCCAGCAAATTCCGTTACTGTAGTGAGGTTAGCTGAAACAATCCAGCAAATAGATGGTAGTGTAGAGAGGTTAGCTGAAACTATCCAGCAAATAGACCGTACCGTAGGGAAGTTAGCTGAAACAATCCAGCAAATAGACGGTACCGTAGGGAGGTTAGCTGAAACCATCCAGCAAACAGACGGTACCGCAGAGGTTACATGAAACTATCCAGCAAATAGACGGTACCGTAAGGGAGGTTAGCTGAAACCATCCAGCAAATAGATTTTTACTTTTAGATGTTTTACACAGAAACACAAAGTCCCAATTCCCACAATTCCGTTGGGGTCCCAGGAACCCACTTTGGGAACCGCCAACATGCTTTAACATGGAGACCTGAAGCTGTGCCCCAGATCCACCGAGGGCAGGAGAGGGCAGATCTGGGTCAACCTGAGGACACCGATAGAAATGGGGAGGGGGGTCCTGAGATTACAGCGGCGAGGCCAGCCAGACTGGTTGCTGGAGAGGTGCCAGTTCACCTCCTGGGCACTGCCAAGGTGCTCTTGCGCAAGGCACCGAAACCCCAACTGCTTGGGGCGCCTTTCCATGGGCTCCTCTCATTTGTGTGTTTTCTGGTTCAAAGGCAGTTTTTAGGCCCGATAAGGGACACGATTGGCTGACTGAGGGGAACATCGAGGGACACGATTGGCTGACTGAGGAGAACATCGAGGGACGCGATTGGCTGACTGAGGGGAACATCGAGGGACGCGATTGGCTGACTGAGGAGAACATCGAGGGACACGATTGGCTGACTGAGGAGAACATCGAGGGACACGATTGGCTGACTTAGGGGAACATCGAGGGACACGATTGGCTGACTGAGGAGAACATCGAGGGACACGATTGGCTGACTTAGGGGAACATCGAGGGACACGATTGGCTGACTGAGGGGAACATCGAGGGACATGATTGGCTGACTGAGGAGAAAATCGAGGGACGCGATTGGCTGACTGAGGGGAACATCGAGGGACACGATTGGCTGACTGAGGAGAACATCGAAGGATGCGATTGGCTGACTGAGGAGAACATCGAGGGACACGATTGGCTGACTGAGGAGAACATCGAGGGACACGATTGGCTGACTGAGGAGAACATCGAGGACACGATTGGCTGACTGAGGGGAACAGTAAGTGACACGATTGGCTGACTGAGAGAACATCGGGGACACGATTGGCTGACTGAGGAGAACATCGGGACACGATTGGCTGACTGAGGAGAACATCGAGGATGCGATTGGCTGACTGAGGAGAACATCGAGGACACGATTGGCTGAAATGGGGTCAGGTGGTGCTTTGGATAAAAGCTCCTCAGCCAGCCATGTGTGTGAGTCCAGATATTTTTAACCCTTGTGTCAAAATTAAAAATCAACACTTTTGATGACGCTTTTTATCGATGTTTTTAACTTTTCTCACGTTTTTGTCCCATTTTTCTAAACTTTTTCCAATATTTGTCACTTTTTACGTTTATCACTACCTAACACTAACTTCTTAACTTTAATTTTACAGTTATTTTGGAATTTATGGTCAATAAACCTCATTTATAGGAAATTATACCTAATGTTTGAGTTAGAAAAGCAGAAATTAGGAATTATTGAGACTAAAATTAAAGGAATGGATGTTGATGATAATCACAGACTGGAATATGTCAACTTTTACTCTCAATACTATTTCAAAAACACTTCAATTTGGTTTCAAATGCTATAAAATTGAATAAGACGCCCCAAAATTAATGAAAGTAGAGATTTGTTGGAAACAGGGTAAATCCAGACAGCTAGCTAGACTATCTGTCCAATCAGAGTCTCTATTGACGACTGAAACTACTTCTGGACGTACACACGTTCCACCAAAACCACTTCCTTCCCGAGGCTGTTTCTCAGAGGCACCATGGCTCCGTCCGGCGAGATTGAGAAGACGAATGTTGTGTTCAAATGTCCCATTTTGTACGCTCACGTTGTCCCTTAACCCTCATGCGGGGTCAGACACACACACACACACACACACATATATATATATATACACATATTCAGACACTTTTGATATATGTGGAGCTTCAATGACAGCCATCTTTAGTGCAGACCAGCGTGTCACCTGTGTGTTTCATTGTTTTGCTATCTGGTTAAAATATAATATATATATATATATATACATGGCATTGTCAATAATGTCCAACAGTTTGTCCAGTGTCCTCCTCTCTGCCACCGTCACCAGTCAACACAGCCGGCCCGCCTTCTTGGATATCTCCGCATGTCATTTTCGTTGCATAACACATGAAATAGTTCAGACTGCACTTGTTTTCTATCCAACAAACAGCTGAAAACAAAGAAAATAAAGAAAAATAAGCATTTTCGGACCCGTGCCGCTTGTGTTCTGGTTGAAGACAAAGATACACATCAATGCTGACTTCTCTAAAGGGCTGTTTCAGGTCATTGGGAGACCACTTTATTACTATAATGATGTAAAGAGAGCCCCTTAGTGGGAAATTAACTAACTGGCTTGGGCCCACGGTGCAGTGCCGCGACCAGGGGTAAATATTTGTGGAGTCCCAGACCAGCTGGAGGAAGGATGTGGAGACGGAGGAGGGGGAGGAGGAAGAAGAGTGGGTATGGACATATAGCCGTACAGCAGATAATTATTGGCTTTGTCAGACAACATCTGTTATGTCAGCATTCCAGCCGTCAGCCTCGAGGAGGACGAGCTGAAAAAAGAAGAAGAAAAATATATATACACGCCTGCAGAGTTCAGAGAGACGCAGCGACAGATAGAAACAAGGCCAGGCACAGGAAGGCAAAGGCCTGCGTTTCGGGTTGGACGCTTTGGAGTTCACCTTCATGTTTATGTGTGCAGAGAGTCTGAACCTTCAGCCGGAGGGTCGCGAGTTCAAAGCCCGTCTGGCCTGCTGCAGGGTCCTTGACCAAGACTGACCCCCGACTGAGTGTCCCGACAGATTCTACACTGACTGCGTTTACGTGCTCATAATATTACGCTTTTTCCTTTATTTTGAAAAACACAATATTCAGACTAAGCTGTTTTTTTTGGTTAATTAACCCTCATGTTGCCCTCATGTTGCCCTCATGTTGCCCTCATGCTGTCTTCATGTTGTCCTGATGTTTTCTTCATGTTGTCCTCATGTTGTCCTCATGTTGTCCTCATGTTGTCCTCATGTCGTCCTCATGTTGTCTTCATGTTGTCTTCATGTTGTCTTCATGTTGTCTTCATGTTGTCCTCATGTTGTCCTCATGTTGCCCTCATGTTGTCTTCATGTTGCCCCCATGTTGCCCTCATGTTGTCCTCATGTTGTCCTCATGTTGTCCCCATGTTGCTCTCATGTTGTCCTCATCTTGCCCTCATGTTGTCCTCATCTTGTCCTCATGTTGTCCTCATGTTGTCCTCATGTTGCCCTCATGTTGTCCTATATCAATGTTCTTTTTAATTCCCCAAAATAACATGATTGATTCCACACAACGCTCTTTGCCAAGTACAAATCTCTACTTTCATTAATTTTGGGGCGTCTTATTCAATTTTATAGCATTTGAAACCAAATTGAAGTGTTTTTGAAATAGTATTGAGAGTAAAAGTTGACATATTCCAGTCTGTGATTATCATCAACATCCATTCCTTTAATTTTAGTCTCAATAATTCCTAATTTCTGCTTTCCTAACTCAAACATTAGGTATAATTTCCTATAAATGAGGTTTATTGACCATAAATTCCAAAAATAACTGTAAAACTAGAGTTAATAAGTTAGTGTTACGTATTGAAAACGTCAAAAAAAGTGACAAATATTGAAAAAAAGTGTCAAAAGTGTTGAATTCCCCAGAATTAACAGGGAAATACTGATCTCAGGGAAGAGTCCAAACGAAGGAAACAACCCCCCAAACGATCTGACAAGAGACAAAGGGAACACAGAGGTTAACCCTCCTGTTTGACCCGTTTTTTATCACAAGACATGGGCCTTCAAAATAAAACCTGAAAATATCAACATTAGAAATATAAAATAACATCAAAAAAAGCAGCCACGACATTGAAAAAGTGACAAAAATGTCAGAAAAAGCAATTATGGTGTTGGAAAAAAATGGGAAGACAACACACGGGGTTAAATACAGGAGGTAACGAGGAACAGGTGAGACATCAGGTGAATTACATCAGGGCGGGGACGACAATCACCGAGGCGGGAGAGCAGAAGGTAGGTAGTAAAACTAGACAGAGACTCGGACTATCAAAATAAAACAGGAAACAGAACATACAGACACTCGGAAAAATAAGAGAAAACACAACAAAGAAGCAGGATACAAATATATGAGAACAAATAATCACATACTCCCTCGCCACAGATATTTTGGGGTTCCTCCTGATGAACTTGTGACCACATCTTTGCAGAAAGGTGTTACAGCTTTGCGTCCTTGACCCCAGACCTCCCAGACCCCTTCCTTTCAATCCACCAACCTCCCCCATCAAATATGACTTCCATGGGCAGAAGACAGAATATGTTACATCCTCTTAATTGATTGGTTATTTTTTTTTCTTTTCATAACTACTTGTTTGTTGGTTTATTTATTATTTTTCCCACTAGTACGGACTTTTATCCCACTAATACGGACTTTTATCCCACAGATACGGACTTTTATCCCAGAAGTACGGACTTTTATCCCACTAATACGGACTTTTATCCCACTAATACAGACTTTTATTCCACTAATACAGACTTTTATTCCACTAATACAGACTTTTATTCCACTAATACAGACTTTTATCCCACAGGTACGGACTTTTATCCCACTAATACAGACTTTTATCCCACTAATACGGACTTTTATCCCACTAATACAGACTTTTATCCCACTAATACGGACTTTTATCCCACAGGTACGGACTTTTATCCCACTAATACAGACTTTTATCCCACTAATACAGACTTTTATCCCACTAATACAGACTTTTATCCCACTAATACGGACTTTTATCCCACAGGTACGGACTTTTATCCCACTAATACAGATTTTTATCCCACTAATACGGACTTTTATCCCACTAATACGGACTTTTATCCCACTAATACAGACTTTTATCCCACTAATACAGACTTTTATCCCACAGGTACGGACTTTTATCCCACTAATACAGATTTTTATCCCACTAATACGGACTTTTATCCCACTAATACGGACTTTTATCCCACTAATACAGACTTTTATCCCACTAATACAGACTTTTATCCCACAGGTACCGACTTTTATCCCAGAAGTACGGACTTTTATCCCACAGGTACCGACTTTTATCCCACTAATACAAACTTTTATCCCACTACTACGGGTTTTATCCCACTAATACAAACTTTTATCCCACTAATACGGACTTTTATCCCACAGGTAACGACTTTTATCCCACTAATACGGACTTTTATCCCACTAATACAGACTTTTATCCCACAGGTACCGACTTTTATCCCACTAATACGGACTTTTATCCCACTAATACGGACTTTTATCCCACTAATACGGACTTTTATCCCACTAATACGGACTTTTATCCCACTACTACGGGTTTTTATCCCACTAATACGGACTTTTATCCCACTAATACAGACTTTTATCCCACTAATACAAACTTTTATCCCACTAATACAGACTTTTATCTCACAGGTACGGACTTTTATCAAACTGGAGGTGTATCCGACAGCTTTCCCTCATTTAATTTACTTACTATTCCCTGTATAGTGTTGATTAACCCTTGTGTCGTATTCCCGTTGACTTGCAACTTTTTTCTGGGTGGAAATTTCAACATTCAACTTTTCTCAACGTTTTTGTCTTTTATTAGAAATATTGTATTTTTATTTTAAATTATATTATTAAATTTTTTTTTTGTCACTTTTTTTACTTCTTTAAATTATGTTTTAGTCCATTTTTAACAATGTTTTGCCGCTTTTTCCAATGTTTTTGATGTTTTTTGGTCACTTTTTCCGATTTTGTTGGTCACCATAACCCTAACCCTAACCAATGCCTAATCCTAGTGCCTGGAAGGAGACGTTGGGGGCTTAAAACACAGATTAACGTAGATGTGACAGATATTTGAGTGACAGAGGCGGGCGCTCCCAGCATCCATCTGTCCAATCTGAGTCTAAAACAACTTTTGAACGTTCTCATGTATTATTCCTGACCTGATTCTCTGGAGTTCATATGACAAAACGGCTTTAGCAATTTGATTTTAAAACATATTGAACAACTGACTGACGGGCAGACATCATTTCCAAAAGTTGTCTGAGGATCAACCCAATTTCATTCTCTTCACTCGCTGACTTTTCCCGAAATGTTTATTTTTATCCTGTTAAAAGGAGATTTCACGACTCAGTAGCAGGCTTGTTAAGACACAGATTATTCCCGTGCAGTTGGACTGACTGTTGTCTGAAGGACTGTCTGCCACATACCAGAGTACAGTTCAAGAGTTCAGTTAATTCATGAACTCTGTCGGGGCTCCACACCCAGCCAGCGGCACATTAAAGCCTGTGTATGAGTGGTGTGTGTGTGTGTGTGTGCGGTTGTGTCCTCATGCATTAGTGATTCCACAGTATGTGTGGAGGTGTTTAAGTTTGTCTGTACATGAATGTGCGTTACAGCTCCTACACTCACATGCATGGTCCCTCCACACAGGTGTTTTCACTTATTCTGGCTGATTGGACCTCCACGTGCACGTGGACAACCTGGAGCTGTGTCCGAAAGCTTTGCCTCATTTAATTCACTCACTATTCCCTGTATAGTGTTGATTAATTGTCGTCCTCCCGTCGACCTGCAACTTTGTTTTTCTGGGTTGAAATTTCAACAATTTGTTGTTGTTTTTCTACACTTTACTCAACGTTTTATTCAATAATTTTGTCACTTTTTTGACATTTGTTTTAGTCAATTTTGTGACATTGTTTTTTCGCTTTTCCCAATGTTTTTGCTGTTTTTTTTGTCACTTTTTCCATTCAATAATTATTGATTTTTTTCCTGCGTGTTTGTAGTTTTTTTCAACCTTTTTCACTTTGTTTTAACCTTCTTTTGTCATAGTTCTGATATAGAAAGTTTTTTTAAAAGTTTTTTTTTAAACCACAACTTGATTATGTGGATAAACTTCCCGCAACTTTTTTAACCCTTGTTTTGTCCTTGGGTCAAATTTGACCCATTTTGAAAAAAAAAAAAAAAAAATCTATATCAGAAAAGTGTCTTTCAACCAAATTTTCAGAAAACTAATGTGGCGTGTTCCACACAAAGCGCTTCTCAAGTACAATGAATTACCAGCCCATGACATTCTTAAAATTTGGTTGTTTAATCCAATTTTATTGCATTAAAAACAATTCAATTTTGAAAGATGGACTAAAATGTCCAAAAAAAAAGCCTCAAAAACGTGAGGAGGGGAAAAAATAACCCCAGAAACCCTCAAAAACCTTGGAAAAAAATTGGTAAAAAACATCAAGGGAGCCAATCACAATCGTCTTGGGCGGTGCTAAGCAACGGGGAAAAGCCTGCAAAATAGGCTCGGAAGGGAGTTGTTTTGGTGGAAACGTGTACGTTGAAAAGTTGTGTTAGTCGTCAACAGAGACTCTGATGGGACAGATAGTCTAGCTAGCTGTCTGGATTTACCCTGCAGAGATCTGAGGACCAGGTAACCATAGTCCTCAGATTGGACAGATAGTCTAGCTAGCTGTCTGGATTTACCCTGCAGAGATCTGAGGACCAGGTAACCATAGTCCTCAGATTGGACAGATAGTCTAGCTAGCTGTCTGGATTTACCCTGCAGAGATCTGAGGGCCAGGTAACCATAGTCCTCAGATTGGACAGATAGTCTAGCTAGCTGTCTGGATTTACCCTGCAGAGACCTGAGGACCAGGTAACCAGAGTCCTCAGATTGGACAGATAGTCTAGCTAGCTGTCTGGATTTACCCTGCAGAGACCTGAGGACCAGGTAACCATAGTCCTCAGATTGGACAGATAGTCTAGCTAGCGGTCTGGATGCTGGGCGCGCCCGCACAAATATCCTGTCGCATCTTTGTTCGTCGGTGTTTTAATGGCAGCAGTAAACAACAATCCAGCTCGGCTCCTGTGCTGCACTGTTTGTTTCAGAGACAGGAACTCATGAGGGAACACACACACACACACACACACACACACACACACACACACACGAACACACAGGGTCACGATGGGGTCCGTGGGCGAGTCAAACGGGCCGCGGCTGCATTCCAGTATGGAGGTTTGTGTTGATACGTAGGTCGCGGTGCTGCGCGGCTGTCTGGGCTCCCAGCCTGCGAATCCAAACACGGAGGGGTCAGGACCTCGGTGTATTTGTTTAACGCCGAGATAGGTGTCACCGCGGCGGGGTTACGGCGTAGCAGCGCCAGGCATAACTGGCTCCGGAATGACAACAAACACGGCCGGAGAGTTGTTCCGGCTAATTTGCTGGTGTTTTCCCAAAGCCGGGGCTTAGCTGACAACACTGGACGTTTTACTCAATCAGTGTTCGTTTTTTTATCCGTTTTATTGTTCATGAGGTGTTGTTGTGGCCCTCACTCCCCCCCCCCCACCCCCCCAGAACTTAACTCAGTCCAGCAGAGCCCAGTCGGGCCCTTGGTTGTGTTGTAATAGCTTCCTTTCATTGGCTTTACAGTGTTATGATTGGCTGTCATAATTCAGAAACCTCTTCAGATAACAAAGCACCGCCATGACAACAATAAAGGACATGAACTGACAACCAACCGGCCAATGGAGGTACGACGTTTCCAATGAAATTTTATTTCAATGTGTCTTGTGTTTTCTGATTTGTATTACCTTTTTCTCACTCTGTGTGTGTAAAATATTGAATTACCATGCAGTTCTAGTCTAGCCTGACGTGGTCATACTCAGATTCTAGTCTAGTCTAGTCAGATGAGTCCGATTCTGCTCCATTGGGCTGTGATTATGGGGCGTGTTTCACCCGATTTAGGAAAAATAATGCCTCTACTGGATAGACCCAACAACCAATCAGAGCAACGGAGTATGTGATGTCGCAAAGTTGTCCCGGGATGCTCTTTGGATGCTTTAATACAGACCTTAGTGGTCCTCTAATACTGTATCTGAAGTCTCTTTATATAGACCTTAGTGGTCCCAAATACTGTATCTGAAGTCTCTTTTATATAGACCTTAGTGGTCCCTAATACTGTATCTGAAGTCTCTTTATATAGACCTTAGTGGTCCCAAATACTGTATCTGAAGTCTCTTTTATATAGACCTTAGTGGTCCCTAATACTGTATCTGAAGTCTCTTTATATAGACCTTAGTGGTCCTCTAATACTGTATCTGAAGTCTCTTTTATATAGACCTTAGTGGTCCCTAATACTGTATCTGAAGTCTCTTTATATAGACCTTAGTGGTCCTCTAATACTGTATCTGAAGTCTCTTTTATATAGACCTTAGTGGTCCCCTAATACTGTATCTGAAGTTTCTTTTATATAGACCTTAGTGGTCCCTAATACTGTATCTGAAGTCTCTTTATATAGACCTTAGTGGTCCCAAATACTGTATCTGAAGTCTCTTTTATATAGACCTTAGTGGTCCCTAATACTGTATCTGAAGTCTCTTTATATAGACCTTAGTGGTCCCCTAATACTGTATCTGAAGTCTCTTTTATATAGACCTTAGTGGTCCCTAATACTGTATCTGAAGTCTCTTTTATATAGACCTTAGTGGTCCCTAATACTGTATCTGAAGTCTCTTTTATATAGACCTTAGTGGTCCCCTAATACTGTATCTGAAGTCTCTTTTATATAGACCTTAGTGGTCCCTAATACTGAGATAGCGTTACAATACAAAGAGCGTTGTGTGGAATCAATCATGTTATTTTGGGGAATTAAAAAGAACATTGATATAGGACAACATGAGGACAACATGAAGACAACATGGGGACAACATGGGGACAACATGGGGACAACATGGGGACAACATGGGGACAACATGAGGACAACATGGGGACAACATGAGGGTTAAAAAATTAGCTGAAAACTGAATTGTGTTGCTTTGATCCCTGCTGACATTTTCAAAAAACAAGCATGACCCAACCTGAACCTGCTGCCTGCTCAAGCAGAGCTTACATGACTGCTTCAGATGGATATGTATATATATATATATATATACACACACACACAGTATATATACTTTTTTTTTTTACAGTGTATCCGTCTGTCCCCGCTGTAAAAGCCGAGCAGGCTGTCTGTGTGTCTTTGTTTCAGTGTTGTTGCTGAGTGCAGTGACCTGCGGTTACACTCTCTCTGTTCCCGTTAGGGTAAATATTCCTCTATTAGCAACAAGTGGTCTGAAAGCTCTGATCCTGTCAGAGCTGCTGGCTGTCGGGAGCTTTAAGAGACAGAAAGTGAGGAGAGAGGGAGAGCTACTCCATCTTTTTAACCCTCATGTTGTCTTCATGTTGTCCTCATGTTGCCCTCATGTTGTCCTCATGTTGTCCTCATGTTGTCCTCATGTTGTCTTCATGTTGTCCTCATGTTGCCCTCATGTTGTCCTCATGTTGTCTTCATGTTGTCCTCATGTTGTCTTCATGTTGTCTTCATGTTGTCCTCATGTTGTCTTCATGTTGTCCTATATCAATGTTCTTTTTAATTCCCCAAAATAACATGATTGATTCCACACAACGCTCTTTGCCAAGTACAAATCTCTACTTTCATTAATTTTGGGGCGTCTTATTCAATTTTATAGCATTTGAAACCAAATTGAAGTGTTTTGAAATAGTATTGAGAGTAAAAGTTGACATATTCCAGTCTGTGATTATCATCAACATCCATTCCTTTAATTTTAGTCTCAATAATTCTTAATTTCTGCTTTTCTAACTCAAACATTAGGTATAATTTCCTATAAATGAGGTTTATTGACCATAAATTCCAAAAATAACTGTAAAACTAAAGTTAATAAGTTAGCGTTACGTAGTGTTGAAAGAAGGTTATTGCATCTGTGATAATTACTCAGCCAAACTGTTAAAAAAAAGAGAATCAGGGCGCCAGGAGAGCTCAGTTGGTAGAGCGGGCGCCCATGTATGGAGGGTTACTCCTGGACGCAGCGAGCCGCAAGTTCGACTCTGACCTGTTGCCCTTTGCTGCATGTCATTCCCCCCTCACGTCTTCAGTTGTCCTGTCAAAATAAAGGCCTACAATGCCCAAAAAAAATCTTTAAAAAAATAATAATAGAGAATTAGACTACATAAAATAATGTACAAAATAATACAAATGTACTTCTGCTCCGCACGACCAAGCGTGTTATATGACGCTAAAGGAGACAACCAAGCGCGTGTTATATGACGCTAAAGGAGACAACCAAGCGTGTGTTATATGACGTTAAAGGAGACGACCAAGCGCGTGTTATATGACGCTAAAGGAGACAACCAAGCGTGTGTTATATGACGTTAAAGGAGACAACCAAGCGCGTGTTATATGACGCTAAAGGAGACAACCAAGCATGTGTTATATGACGTTAAAGGAGACGACCAAGCGCGTTTTTTATGACGCTAAAGAGAAAACCAAGCGTGTTATATGACACTAAAGGAGACAACCAAGCGTGTTATATGACACCAAAGGAGACGACCAAGCGTGTGTTATATGACGCTAAAGGAGACAACCAAGCGTGTTATATGACACTAAAGGAGATGACCAAGCGCGTGTTATATGACGCTAAAGGAGATGACCAAGCGCGTGTTATGTGACGCTAAAGGAGAAAACAAAGCGCGTGTTATATGACGCTAAAGGAGACAACCAAGCGTGTTATATGACACTAAAGGAGACAACCAAGCGTGTGTTATATGACGCTAAAGGAGACAAACAAGCGTGTTATAGACGCTAAAGCAGAAAACCAAGCGTGTTATATGACCCTAAAGGAGAAAACCAAGCGTGTTATATGATGCTAAAGGAGACAACCAAGCATGTTATATTACGCTAAAGGAGACGACCAAGCGTGTTATAGACGCTAAAGGAGACAACCAAGCGTGTTATAGACGCTAAAGGAGACAACCAAGCGTGTTATAGACGCTAAAGGAGACAACCAAGCATGTTATAGATGCTAAAGGAGATAACCAAGCATGATATATTACGCTAAAGGAGACAACCAAGCATGTTATAGATGCTAAAGGAGACAACCAAGCATGTTATAGACGCTAAAGGAGACAACCAAGCATGTTATAGACGCTAAAGGAGACAACCACGCGTGTTATAGACGCTAAAGGAGACAACCAAGCATGTTATATGAGGGTAAAAGAGACGACCAAAGCGTGTGTTCCTATATCACCCACCCTGCAAGATATTACCAAGAAACCAAATCAAGAGAACATTTAAAATTAAAAATTAAATTTAAAAAAAACAATGGAGAAAGTGAAAAAAGTGCTTGTGGGTGAATGCACACCCTGATCAAGGAAGTGTCTGTAGCTCATTGAAATAAGTAATAAAAGAGTTCCAGCCTTTCAAAATAAATGTCATTATTCTCTCTGAGAGTGAATTTCACCTTCTCTAATTTTAGGTCCTTCAGCCACAGGGACACAGAAGTGGAATAAATGTAAAAAAACGGACTGAACTACGCTGTAGTGGATGGAAATGCACCTTAGTCACACTTACAAAGTTTGCTTAAAATTCACCTGACAAGATATTGGGTGTACGTCTATCGTCTTTACGGTTTTACAAGATGGCCGTCACATGAAGGGAACCTATCAAAATCTCCTGAAAGCTAAAAATAGGAGTGTTGGGTGAAGTGTTTTTAAACCTCGGAGCCAACGTGGCCGATAAAAGCTATTAACTCTAAAACACATGAACCCTGAAAACTATACGATAAGATCTGAAACAAGCATGGCCGCCTGCAATAATGTGCTCACACACACACACACACACACACACACACACACACACACACACACACACACACACACACACACACACACACACACACACACACACACACTTGTTCTCCAGGGTCATTATTCCTCCTAGGTTCAGCAGTGGGTTAGCATCCACTTTTCTTTTTCTGGCTTTAACTGCCCTTCTTGCCTTTCTCTTCCTTTTCTCTCTCTCTCTCTGTCTCTATTTGTCTCTCTTTGTCTCTCTCTCGCTGTCCCTCTGTCTGTCTCTCTCTGTCTGTCTCTGCCTTTGTATGTCTCTCTGTCTGTCTCTGCCTCTGTCTGTCTCTCTCTCGCTGTCCCTCTCTCTGCCTCTGTCTGTCTGTCTCTCTCTCTGTTTGTCTCTGCCTCTGTATGTCTCTGCCTCTGTATGTCTCTCTCTGTCTCAGCCTCTGTATGTCTCTCTCTGTCTCAGCCTCTGTATGTCTCTGCCTCTGAATGTCTCTGCCTCTGTATGTCTCTCTCTGTCTCTGCCTCTGTATGTCTCTCTCTGTCTCTGCCTCTGTATGTCTCTGCCTCTGAATGTCTCTGCCTCTGTATGTCTCTCTCTGTCTCTGCCTCTGTATGTCTCTGCCTCTGAATGTCTCTGCCTCTGTATGTCTCTTTGTCTCTCTCTCTCTCTGTCTGTCTCTGCCTCTGTATGTCTCTCTCTCTCTCTCTCTCTCTCTCTCTCTCTCTCTCTGTCTCTGCCTCTGCATGTCTCTCTCTGTCTCTGCCTCTGTATGTCTCTCTCTGTCTGTCTGTCTCTCTCTCTCTCTCTCTCTCTGTCTGTCTGTCTCTCTCTCTCTGTCTGTCTCTGCCTCTGTATGTCTCTCTCTCTCTCTCTCTCTCTCTCTCTCTCTCTCTCTGTCTGTCTGTCTGTCTCTCTTTCTCTGTCTGTCTCTGCCTCTGTATGTCTCTCTCTCTCTCTCTCTCTCTCTCTCTCTGTCTGTCTGTCTCTCTCTCTCTGTCTGTCTCTGCTCTCTCTCTCTCTCTCTCTCTGAGCTGAGAGCGTGTGTGAGAGAGCTGCAGCCATTTGTAAAATTAAAATTTCTAAAACCAATCCGATATACCAATGTGATCCTAAAACAGCGTCATGTGACATCATCACCACCACAGGTTTCTATTGGCTTTAAAGCCGTTGGACAGAAACACACTTTCACCAGATTTATTCACAGGAGGTGTTGTTTTTATTTGTTTTTTTTTTCCCAACTTACAATAAGTGGATGGAGATGGAGAGTCAGCTACTGATCTGACGGAGAGCGGTAAGTTGCCGGGGTATTTGAAGCAGAGGTTATTAGAGGAGATGAGCTGCAGCTGGAACCCTGACTCCCGCACACCAGGCTTCACTCCTGCAATTAAAGACAGACAGAGGGAGGGGGAGACAGAGAGCTACCAGCACCAGCAGCAGGACTAACATCTAGACTCACCCTAGCGGCAGCAAATGTAATTTGCAGCCAGGCTCAATCTAGCAACTCTCTGTTGGCTTGAAGGCTGGAAAAACCAACTTCTGGTGAGGCCAATCACATCGTGTATAGAGTCGGTGGGCGGGGCTTAACATAATGACGGCAGAGCTGCGTGAATTCCCTGCTGCTTTAAAACAAAGAAGATGGCGGTTGCTGGAGAACAGCGGTCTGTCCAATCGACTCGGGAAGACTTGGAGTTAAAATCCGAAGTCTTTCTTAAAAAAGGAAGACGTGTTCGGAGGTTAAAGTTGAATCTACCAACCAGCGCTGCTCTGATTGGTTGGAGCGCTGTCCTATTGCGTGCAGAGGGAATTCCCAGTAGTTCCCACACCCAACATCTGGATGTGGGTCTGGCTTTTCAGTCAAGAACTCGATGTTTCTGATATAAAAACTTATAAAACGGGTCGAATTTGTACTTTGTGTAAACTATACAGAGCCTTATGAGAAATGGATTTTCTTTAATTTCTTTTTAATTATCCAGACGAGCTTGCAGGTGAGCCGCGCCCTGTTGGCAACACTCTGTTTATGTTAGCGAGATGCAATGGTGCAACTTTGGGTTCAACATACGGGGGTGAGGGGGGGAGGGGGTTGAGAACATTATGAGCATATCAACCACTTAGTTTCCTGCATGCTGAGGAATTGTTCTGCAAAAGTTTTGTCTTGTCTGCATCAATTAATGGTTCAAATGTCTTTATTCATGTAAAGGAAATTGTAATAATTTGTTTTAATTTTACTGTTAAAACTACAATGACATGCACACACTTCAACGGCAGGTAGGAGGGGCTTCGTAGAGGGGACTAGAAACATTTCTTCAGAGCTGATTGAGTCACATTAGCAACACATTAAAAAGTTTCACAAATATATCTGCAGAGGAGCTCGGCAACCAGGACTCAAACTGTTTGTTTGAGGTGCTCTTTGGATGGGAGAGCCATGTATAGCAAAACTCACTGGAGAGACATAGCCAATGTCCCCAGGTCTGGTGGACCCACCACAACATTAGGCTTTTAAATCAATACAATACATGTAAAAATGGTCTATATATATATATATATATATATATATATACACACACACATCATTTCTGGCTAATATATGTCATTTACCCCTGGTAGGGTAGGGTTAGGCCAATGAGTTTGAGTTAGAAGAAATAATAAATAGCATCATTTTTCTTTTAGCAAACATTGAAAACGGGTCCCACAGACCCGAACAACACACAGGGGTTAATATCACGTGTAGTTGCTGCATACGTTCATTCATACACACACTCAAAAACACAAACAACGCATGGTCAGGTGCCTTTTGGCCTTCGCTATTGACCCAAAAAGTGATTTTTGCGTCGGGATCTGACGCTGAGAGATACTATTTTATGGGTTTGGTGCAAGAATGGGTTGCACAAAACACATGCAAAGACAAAAACTGTACACACACACTCTTAGACAAACTTCCCACAGTCACTAAGCAGCCGTCCCCGCCCCTCAACAGTCGCAACAAAAACAGTAATTAAGAGTTTCAACTCTTCAACTCGTCGTTGAACCGTCAGACGCCGCCAGATCTGCCACCGGGCTCAACCACCGGAGAGGAGGAGACGGGGCGTGGTCCAGGCAGCCTGCGTCAGAGACGACTGAGCCCTCACCTCACGGCAAAGTGCTCGCCAACACACACACACGGGCACACACACACACACACACACACACAGTTGGGTAACACATTAAGTTAGTGCATGTAAAAACTAATTGTACAGGAGCAACCACAAAGAATTAGGGATGTTAAAAAAGAAGCTCAGGTATGTCCAGACAACAGTCTGAGACACACACACACACACACACACACACGCACACACCGAGTCTCACAGCTACAAAGGCAGTAAGTGAAGGTGTTGAACTGACTTTGATCTCCAGGCAGACAAACAGGTCTTCGTGTTTCCGGGGTTTATAGAAGTCACTTTGAGGACAGATTCATTTTGAGGCTTGAGGGCAGCATTGAAATCCAGGTTTTGATCCCTTAACTTAACTAAATTAACTGAAATTGTGCCAGTAGAAAAGCTGCAAAACAACAACACTTTAAGTAGTTTCAGTATGCCGACGTCCACAATGTGTTCATCAGAAATCCTTTAATAAAAGTTTGAAAAGGACAAAAATAACCTTATGGGTAACTGAGATTAACTTCTTCATGAGTTGAAAAAGGAGATTGCTTTTGGGGATATGGTGAAAATCAGATGTCACCATGTTTTAGACCAAATAAATCAATGTTGATATTGATCTTGATGATCTTGTTGTTGATATTAAGCACTCCTGCAGTTATCCTCCATGCCTTGTCCTTTCTGTGACAAAAGGTCAAAATCTGTGACGTCTTAATGTTTTTCCACCTCCAAGATGAATCTCTCGTTGTCTGTGGTGTTGTAGAGGAGACACTGGGGGGTAAATTGCGGCATTGGTTAAGTGTGTCCACAACATTTCTCTACCTACTTCATGTGTTGGGAGTATGTAAGACGGCATACAGCTGGCGCCATCTGGTGGCTGTATCTGGTGGTTGCAGCTGGTGGTTGCATCTGGTGGCTGCATCTGGTGGCTGCACCTGGGGGCTGCATCTGGGGGCTGCACCTGGTGACAGCATCTGGTGGCTGCATCTGGGGGCTGCATCTGGGGGCTGCACCTGGTGGCTGCACCTGGTGGCTGCATCTGGGGGCTCCACCTGGTGACAGCATCTGGTGGCTGCATCTGGGGGCTGCATCTGGGGGCTGCATCTGGGAGCTGCACCTGGTGGCTGCACCTGGTGGCTGCACCTGGTGGTTGCAGGTTAGGAGGCCTTCCTCAAGAAAATGTTGTTTTGCAATTTAGAAATTATATTTTCTCATACACTGTATGTCTTTTAGTGGGATTTTTGTTGAGTTTTTGCATCTCTTTGTAGCTGGTTTGTGTCTCTTTTTGGCCATTTTTGTTTTCTTTGGGGTGGTCTTGGGTCTCTGTGGTCACTTAACGTCTCTTTGTAGTCGGTTTGTGTCTCATTGTGGTAGTTTTGCGTCTCTATTTCACATCACTTTGGACCGTTATTATCACCATATCGGTGTCTAAAATGTTGGAAAAGCTGCAGATAATAAAAATAAATAGTTTTTAGTTACTAGTTTTTTTACTGAATTTCAGATAATTCGATTGACAAGGAGATAGAAACTTAGCTAGAGACAACGGTGAACGATGAACAGCTGTTGATGCGAGGAGGGGCCAACACAACATGCCTTTCTACAGGGCCCAGCATTTGGTCTATGCCCTGGTTTGGGGGGGGGGGCAGTGAATGGGTCAAACAACACAGGACTGTACCCCAGGAGAACAGGGTCCGTGTCCCTTTCTTGTCCCACGTGTCACTGAAACGTTTATTTTATAACCCCACCCAGCATCCATCCATCCATCCACCCAGCATCCATCCATCCACCCAGCATCCATCCATCCATCCATCCATCCATCCATCCATCCATCCATCCATCCATCCATCCATCCATCCATCCATCCATCCTTCTTCATCTGCTTATCCGGTATCGGGTCTTGGGGGCAGCAGCTCCAGTAGGGGACCCCAAACTTCCCTTTCCCGAGCCACATCAACCAGCTCCGACTGGGGGATCCCGAGGCATTCCCAGGCCAGGTTGGAGATATACTGTAATCCCTCCACCTAGTCCTGGGTCTTCCCCGAGGCCTCCTCCCAGCTGGACGTGCCTGGAACACCTCCATAGGGAGGCGCCCAGCACCCAGCATCTTTTCCTAAACCCAACTGTCTCCTACTGTGAGAACAGGTTGTTAAATGTGAACTGAACATTACTGTTGGCGTTATAAATCGCTGAAACACTTTCTTTTCTCAAACTCTTCTGAAAGCTCCGGAGAATATTCAGTGTGTCTCCTCTAAGGCACAAAAATAAAAAAAAAGAGCTATACAGCTGCAAGGTGGAGCCAGAAATGCAAAGCTAAGGTGTTTTGGGGGGTTTTAACATTCTGCTATTCTGCCCCTTAAATTAAAATATCTCACTCTGATGTGAGTGTTAAGATGCAGAATCTGTTTCCAACCAGCAGAGGGCCTCAAATCATCATAACATCAACCCACAGACTGGTGTCTGCCATCAGAAGATCAGGGCTGTACATTTAGGGTCCCATGACATGGTGCTCTTTGGATGCTTTTATATAGACCTTAGTGGTCCCCTAATACTGTATCTGAAGTCTCTTTTATATAGACCTTAGTGGTCCCCTAATACTGTATCTGAAGTCTCTTTATATAGACCTTAGTGGTCCCCTAATACTGTATCTGAAGTCTCTTTTATATAGACCTTAGTGGTCCCTAATACTGTATCTGAAGTCTCTTTTATATAGACCTTAGTGGTCCCTAATACTGTATCTGAAGTCTCTTTTATATAGACCTTAGTGGTCCCCTAATACTGTATCTGAAGTCTCTTTTATATAGACCTTAGTGGTCCCTAATACTGTATCTGAAGTCTCTTTTATATAGACCTTAGTGGTCCCCTAATACTGTATCTGAAGTCTCTTTTATATAGACCTTAGTGGTCCCCTAATACTGTATCTGAAGTCTCTTTTATATAGACCTTAATGGTCCCTAATACTGTATCTGAAGTCTTTTATATAGACCTTAGTTTTTATAAATGTACTAACTGAGCAGCTTTGTATGACAGATTTTTATATAATGGCTAATTCCGGGTGATGAGCTGCCAGAACCTTTCTCTTATTTTACGGACTAATTTATTAGAGTGTCTGATATGATTCAAGTGGTCTGAGGGAAAACTGTACATCTGCATTTCTCATTGCAGCTTTTTTTGATTTTGTCATTAACAATTTAGTATTTTTGCCCTTTCAACAAAACACAAAACATACAACTCCTACAGCACCCTAACCCTCTCACAGGCCCACATGGCACCCTAGACCTCTCACAGGCCCACACGGCACCCTAGACCTCTCACAGGCCCACACGGCACCCTAGACCTCTCACAGGCCCACACGGCACCCTAGACCTCTCACAGGCCCACACGGCACCCTCGACCTCTCACAGGCCCACACGGCACCCTAGACCTCTCACAGGCCCACACGGCACCCTAGACCTCTCACAGGCCCACACGGCACCCTAGACCTCTCACAGGCCCACACGGCACCCTCGACCTCTCACAGGCCCACACGGCACCCTAGACCTCTCAGAGGCCCACACGGCACTCACAGGCCCACACGGCACCCTAGACCTCTCACAGGCCCACACGGCACCCTAGACCTCTCACAGGCCCACACGGCACTCACAGGCCCACACGGCACCCTAGACCTCTCACAGGCCCACACGGCACCCTAGACCTCTCACAGGCCCACACGGCACCCTAGACCTCTCACAGGCCCACACGGCTCTCACAGGCCCACACCGCACCCCTTCATCATTCTGCCTTCTCCAATGAAATCTGTCTATCTTAGAACTAGTCTGGCTTCTTGTGCTTACCCATCACGCTTAGAATTGACCCATTGACCCTTTGGCACTTTTAAAACCCCCATACAGACTCACATATACACTCACACACAGATATACACACATAACACAATATTGCTCCCCCCTAGCCCCCTCACCCACCCCTAAATTGACAAAAATCCATTGATTAAGACCAGGAAGCGTGGGGCGACCTCTAGCGCACCCTAGAAGGCCGAGTCCCTTGCAGTGCCTCCCCCCCCCCACTTTCCTGTCTATCCACTGTCACTATTGAATAAAGGGAAATGCCCCCAAATCGCCTTTGGTTTTTAAGCCATAATATACATCAAGAACTATTCTTCTATATATTCTATATCTCTTCGGACGGATTGAACACGTTGTTTGTAAGACTTTATGGATTGTGTTTCTCCTTTTTGGCGTGTTGCTATGCACTTATTGTGATTTATGGTATTTTTTGTTCGAAAACAAAGAGAAAATCTTCGTTTCTTAAGCTCTAAAAAATCAGGGATGCTTCTGCATGACTGCATCCATCAGGCACTCGCTCTGAAATGGGACGATTTTATGTTGGGGGGGGGGTTGATTTTAATCTGGGTTGGATATGGGCGTCTTATTTCCTATCAGGTGGAAGTTGGGATCGGCTTATTATTCTTCTACAGTCTCTAGTTTCTGTCTGTGGAATCACAGCAGATCAGGTGTGAGGGCAGAAAAACACAATAGGAGGCTGGAAAATATGTTGCTTTTTTATTCCAGACAGTCTGTCTCTGGGAGTGTGTATATATATATATATATATATATATATATATATATATATATGTGTGTGTGTGTGTGTGTGAGCATAGTTTTCTTCTATGAGAGGCAGAAGAATGCCGTTGTATGAGAGCATGCAATGACAATAAAGGCATTCATTCCTTCATTCGTTGTTTATTTCCGCATTTTATTCTTAAACGTCCACCTGAGTGGTGAGACTCCGCTGTTATCTGAGGGGTTCATGCACACCCTGTCACATATTAATGTCATAATGATGATGACATAGGAATTAGTCCAAATTAAAACCTATGTTCCCTGTAGAGAAATGCATTGATTCAGTAAAAAGATAAATAAAACGACTGTAGGGAAAAATCCTTTTAGCGTATTATTTATCTTCTTTTAAAAGAGTTTTCTCTCACTGAAACACACAAGAGCACCTCTTTCCCTCAGAATATGTATTTCAGACATTCATTTGGAGTCATGTTTTTGTATCCAAGGCTGAAACGCTCTGCACCGGATTGCATGACAGTAATCTATTACCTGTGCAGAGGCTTCCGAGCGTCACATAGAGAGAGCGGAGTCCGGCGCACCGAGAGGCACACTGGGATAAAAAGAGACGGGACAGAGACACTGAACTCCGAGTGGATTAATTGGTATCACTGCTATTCATTTATTATCACAGTTAAAACAACAAAACACTTATTGTTGTTCAATTTCTGAGGATAAACGGGATATTTGCCGAGCGCTTTTTTTGGATAAATGCAGCGCTTTGCGCGTCCGGGTGAGGATCTTATTAAATAAACAAAAACAGGATTTTAATTGAAACCATGCAGGATTTTTATTGAAGACATCAGTTTCCCTTGCTGATGTTTTCTTCTTCACTGAGGATGGTTTGTGCGTCAGGAGACGCAGAGAAGAAGAGACGCGCTTTCCCGTGTGGGTATTAATCGCCTTTTTGCCACTTTTTAATCCGTGCATGTGGGGAAAGAAAATGGAAAACACGTCGTGGAGTAATTTCACCCAAGTTCTGTCGGAGCTGGACGGGCCGGGCGGCGGGGGAGAAGGAGAGGAGGACGCGGGAGGCAGCGAGAGGGTGGCGGGGGACTGCGCGTCCTCGTCGGCTGCGTCCTGTCCCTGCTCATCGTGTCCACGCTGCTCGGGAACACGCTGGTGTGCGCCGCAGTGGTCCGCTTCCGCCACCTGCGCTCCAAAGTCACCAACTTCTTTGTCATCTCGCTGGCCGTGTCGGACCTGTTGGTGGCGGTGCTCGTGATGCCCTGGGAGGCCATCACCGAGGTGACCGGCACGTGGCTGTTCGGGCGCTTCTGCGGCGTCTGGATCGCCTTTGACATCATGTGCTCCACGGCCTCCATCTTGCACCTGTGCATCATCAGCGTGGACCGCTACTGGGCCATCGCCAGCCCCTTCAAATACGAGCGGAAGATGACTCAGCGGGTGGCGTTTGTCATGATCGGGGTGGCGTGGTCGCTGTCTATTCTCATCTCCTTCATCCCGGTGCAGCTCAACTGGCACCAAGTGGAAGAGGAAGTGATGGCGGAGGTGGTGGAAATGATGGCTGCCGCCGACGTAGCCGCCGGCGCCATCAGTGGCGGCAGGAACTTCACAAACAGCACCAACGCTAACGCCAAGAGCTGCGTCGCCAACCTGAACAAAACCTACGCCATCTCTTCCTCACTCATCAGCTTCTACATCCCGGTGGTGATCATGATCGCCACCTACACCCGCATCTTCCGGATCGCTCAGACCCAAATCCGCCGCATCACGTCCTTGGAGCGGGCGGCGGAGCAGGCGCAGAACCACGGCCATGGGGCCAACCGGAACCAGCAGCAGCAGCAGTGGCAGCAGCACCACCGGCCCAACGATGAAGCCTCGCTCAAGTCGTCGTTTAAGAAGGAAACCAAAGTCCTGAAGACGCTCTCCATCATCATGGGCGTGTTCGTCTTCTGCTGGCTGCCGTTCTTCGTCCTCAACTGCGCCGTCCCGTTCTGCGACCCGCCGTGCGTTAGCGACACCACCTTCACCGTCTTCGTGTGGTTTGGCTGGGCCAACTCCTCGCTCAACCCCGTCATCTACGCTTTCAACGCCGACTTCCGCCGCGCCTCGCCACCATCCTGGGGTGCAACCAGATGTGCTCCAACAACGCGGTGGAGGCGGTGAACTTCAGCGACGAGCTGGTTTCCTACCACCACGACACGACGCTCCACAAGGAGGCGCTGGTCCCCGCGGCGACGCAGCAACTTCCCTGCAACATCATCGTCGGGGCCAATCACCTGGAGGACATGAGCGCGCAGTTCGACGAAGAGTCGATGATCTCCAACTGTTCTCGGAGCTGCAACAGACTGCTGCTGCTTCCCGCCACCGTCCAGCTCGAGGACGACCATGAAATCTCCTGAGACGATCACGCCGTTCACGTCAGCGGCGGTGGCGGCGAGGCTGGAGAACGATGCTCTGATACCAGGACAAGTCCACCAGGACGGATAGGACAGGAAACGGCAGAATGTTAGGTAGAGCTGGCCGATGTGGGAAAAATCAAAAAATCTAATATCACAACATTTTGGACCAAATATCATCAATGTCTATAATAAGGATTGACTGTTGGTGCGTTCACTAAACTCTATATTATATATATATATATATATATATATATATATATATATATATATATATATATATATATATATATAATATAGAGTTTTGATAAATATCCACATATGTTCTGATACCATTTATTACTTCCCGATACCGATTCTGATACCTGAACTTGCATATTGGCCGATACAGAGTACTGATCCGATATAGTGTCGTCACATCTGTATAACCCTGTACAGATGTGACAGGATTGCTATCATTGTTGGACAGCCTGGCTCTGATTAAACCCTTTGTGAAACATGAACAAATGCAGACAGAATGAATGACTTAGAGCTTTCTTTATTGTCTAGCTTGACAGTCAGACATTCGATTAGTTGATATCGGATCGGTGCTTAGTTTTGCATAATCACTGATGAGGCATTTCCGTTACTGGTATCGGTTTCGGAACATCTCTATGATATTTCACCGATAATGTCGAAACAATGACCAACGCCTGATTTCCACTGGTTGCAGAACGGCTGCAGATCGGCTCCGTGCTCCGCCGTCCGTCAACACCCACCGGGTCCAGATCGGCTGCGGCCGTGACTGGCAGCTGAAGTCTCGAGGACCCACGAGATCTCGCGTAATCTCGTAGAATAGACCCACGAAACCACCACCAGCAGGTAGTTTCCATCCAGAGGAGTAGAGGGGGAACAGCTCTGTGCTGCGTTCAAGGGGGAGTGCAGGGTTGATATGATCCGCCGTGAGCACGCTCTATTTTATTTTGAAAATTAACCGGATGTTTTATTTGTTTCTGTGTTCGACTTCCTGTTCCGCACTATCTGTTGTGTGCTGTGTCGCTGCAGAGCTCTCGGGCATGCGGCAGAAATAGGAGCTCTGTCTATCTGGTCCGGAGGCCCGGGGATCAACGGAGCTGGGACGGAGTCGCTCTGCAGTCAGTAGAAATACACACATTGACTTTAATGGAAACCTAATGAGTCCGCTGCCGTTGTGCATCCGGTGGAAATTGGGTGTGAGTGGGTAAAGGCAAACAATTAAACAGCAAGTGAGTCTGGTTACTTACTGTAATTCAACCTTTAAATCATGTTGAGAGAGAGAGGACTAACGTTAATCAAGTAGATATGTCTGCCCTTGTATTATGGACTCCGAAAAGGTCGACAAACGTTGAAAAAGTGACAAAAATCATTGGAGAGAAAGCCACAAAAGGCAATAAACAATTGGGAAATTGGGGGTGAGTGGGTAAAGGCAAACAATAAAACAGCAAGTGAGTCTGGTTACTTACTGTAACGCAGCCTTTAAAACCAGGAAAAGACGACACTTATGATATCTGATATCACAATATCCAAAATGTCAGACGATATCTAGCCTCGTATTACGAGGTGGATGTAATACTGATATATAATATTACTATATTGACCGGCCCTAAAGTTGCGTTGTGTTGCCCTGAAAATAAAAAAAAACAACTTTAATTCAACTGTAATTAATGTTGTCCTCCAAAATGTTTGATGTTGATTCATTTGAAATAACGGAGGACTTTATAACCCAGCTGATAAAACGCCAATATCTTGCCAATATAGAGTATTTTGGTTATTTTCTATGTGACTGCTGGGTTGTTTTGTTGAACTTTTGTGTTGGTGTACTTGTACAAATGGAAGCAGGTTTAGTTATTAGACCTACTTGACACAGCGATGCATTCTCCTGAACTGGGACTGAACCGCCTGTTTTCGTACAACAGTGTCCGATATTTCGTCTCCACGAGATGTCGGACTGAATCAGCGACAGTTGGTAGATAAGTTGACCCGATAAAAGGTGACTTTGAGGCGGGTACATAGCGCTGTGAGCTAGGACTGTCAATGAATACTCTAAAAACCATATATCATACATCAATAGTAAAAAACATGCAGATATTTGAATATTATAAGAGAGTAATAAAAGAAACAAAACAAAGGCATGTTCTGCCTCCTGCCCGTCAACAAACAATGAAGAAGAAGAAGAAGAAGAAGAAGAAGAAGAAGAAGAAGAAGAAGAAGAAGGTACAAAGACACCAACGTACATCTCGCCCTGCAGAGACAAGAAAACCTCGTCGGAAAAATTCATGGAACAGCAAGAAACTCTTGGTTGTTTATGACCAGGTGTTGCTCCGTGACGGCGGTGTAATCTACTGACTCACGTCTGCCCCTGAACGCCCCAGAGAGAGAGAGAGAGAGAGAGAGAGAGAGAGAGAGAGAGAGAGAACTAACGTTAATCAAGTAGTTATGTCTGCCGAACTCAGAAATGTTTGACAAAAAGTGACAAAATCATTGGAGAGAAAGCCACAAAAGGGTTGAAAAAGACGACCGTAACTGTAATTTGGGTGTTTTTTGTCAATTTTATAGCATTTGGAGTAAAAACAATTGGTAAAAGAACTTTAAAAAAAAGTGTAAAAAACGTGTAAAAAAAGAGAGAAAAATGTCAATAAATGTGAAAAATTATCAAAAAAATTAACAAAAATTTAAAAAAAGTGACAAATTTAAAAAAAAGAAAATAATAATAATAATAAAAAGCTTTAAAACTTTTGGGGAAAAAACACACGAAAATTATAAATTTAGAAATTTTCGTGGGTTTTTTCCCAAAAAGTTTTAAAGCTTTTAGAAAAAAAAAGAAATTGACACTTAAATTTTTTTTAAATTTTATTTGACATTTGTTCACATTTAAAAAAAAAAGTTGTAATTTATTTGACATTTTTTCACACTTATCGTCATGTTTCTCTCATTTTTACACTTTTTTAAAGTTCTTTTACATTTGTCACTCGTTTTAAATTTTTTGTCATTTTTTCACATTTTTTCACATTTTTGTCACTATCAGACATTTGTTCACATTTATTGACATTTTTCTATCTTTTTTACACTTATTTTAACGTTATTTTACCAATTGTTTTTCCTCCAAATGCTATAAAATTGACAAAAAAACACCCAAATTCAGTGAAAGTTGTGAACTGATTATTTATTTAACTCGTGACGAGCGTTGTTGGGAACCAGCTTTTTAATTGGACCCTATTTTTTCCCACAAATTGGTGTCTATAAGTCGCTAATGTGACCGAAAATCTCTCTTCCATAGAAAAGAAATCTCTATTATTGATGTACAATTGATTGAAGAGGGTGATCATCACACATTCACTTTAATAAAGAAATCTTTCATGATGAAAAGGGGGATTCTTTATTTATTTATTTATTTATTCATGTATATATAATATAATATAATATATATAATATAATAAATGTCAAAAAATGTCAAAAAAATTAACAAAAATTTAAAAAAAGTGACAAATGTAAAAAAAAAAATTTTAATTATTTTTTATAAATAATTTTTAATTAATTTAAAAATTAGGGACCATGTGCAATTTTAAAGAAAAGGTCCCATTTGATGCATCGTCCCAGCGTTAGCTAAGGCTGATGACGATGTGCCGTCCCCTCCGGGCTTTCCCTTTTGTTCTGCTCATATCTGCTCAACTCGCTTCAGTCTTTCTGTCTTTTTCCTCCTACGTCTTCTGCTTGATCCTTTCATCTTCAGTGGGTAGTGGAGTTGAAACAGAGCAGAGGCACCCAGGGGCCACAGAGGGGACGACACCCTGCACCCCACAGGTGTCTCCCACAGTGTCACACTCACAGTGCTTCATCAGTGGGTTTCTGAATGGGACGAGTGTGACAGAGCGTTGGCAGTTAGGCTGGAAATATGGACATATGGACATATGGACATATGGACGTATGGCAATATGGACATATGGACGAATGGCAATATGTCCATATGGATATATGGATATATGGACGTTTGGAAATATGGACATATGAACATATGGACATATGGAAATATGAACATATGGATATATGGACGTATGGAAATATGGACATATGAACATATGGATATATGGAAATATGGACATATGGACGTATGGACATATGGACGAATGGACATATGGACATATGGACGTATGGAAATATGGACATATGGACATATGGAAATATGAACATGTGGATATATGGACATATGGACATATGGATATATGGACATATGGACATATGGACATATGAACATATGGATATATGGAAATATGGACATATGGACGTATGGACATATGGACGAATGGAAATATGGACATATGGACATATGGACGTATGGAAATATGGAAATATGGACATATGGACATATTAACATATGGATATATGGACATATGGACGTATGGACATATGGACGTATGGAAATATGGACGTGTGGAAATATGGACATATGGACGTATGGATATATGGACGTATGGACATATGGACATATGGACATATTAACATATGGACATATGGAAATATGGAAATATGGACATATGGAAATATGGACGTATGGATATATGGACGTATGGAAATATGGAAATATGGACATGTGGACTTATTAACATATGGACATATGGAAATATGGATATATGGACGTATGGAAATATGGAAATATGGACATGTGGACTTATTAACATATGGACATATGGAAATATGGACATATGGACATATGGCCATATGGAAATATGGACATATGGAAATATGGACATATGGAAATATGGACATATGGACATATGGATATATTAACATATGGACATATTAACATATGGACATATTAACATATGGACATATGGAAATATGGACATATGGACATATTAACATATGGACATATGGAAATATGGACATATGGACATATGGACATGTGGACATATTAACATATGGGCATATGGACATATGGAAATATGGACATATGGACATATGGACATATGGAAATATGGACATATGGACATATGGACATATGGACATATTAACATATGGACATATGGACATATGGAAATATGGACATATGGAAATATGGATATATGGAAATATGGACATATGGACGTATTAACATATGGACATATGGAAATATGGACGTATGGAAATATGGAAATATGGACATGTGGACATGTGGACATGTGGACATGTGGACATATTAACATATGGACATATGGAAATATGGACATATGGACATATGGACATATGGACATATGGAAATATGGAAATATGGAAATATGGACATGTGGACATGTGGACATATTAACATATGGACATATGGAAATATGGACATATGGACATATGGAAATATGGACATATGGACATATGGACATATGGACATATGGAAATATGGACATATGGACGTATGGACGTATGGAAATATGGACATGTTGACATATGGACATGTGGACGTATGGACATGTGGACGTATGGACATGTGGACGTATGGACATGTGGACATATGGATATATGTACAAAATTATATAAAAATAAAACTAAAATAAAACTAAAAGTCATAAGTCATAAAATAGAAACGAAAAAACATTAAACGAAATAAATAAAAACAATAGAAAAACGATAAACGTGCTTATGTTGAGAACCGTTTATTAGGCCCTTTTATTGCTGCCAGTCGAGTCCAATAATTATAGGGAAAAAATAAATAATTGCCTTTTATTGTGAAAAATGTGTTTTGACATCAAAGCTCTTATTTTGACATCCAGAACTACCTCATAGATTGGTTGTGAAGCAACGTCTTGCTTCTATTATTGAGCGCTGCAGTAATAATGAATAATGCTTTCATTGTTAATGTTAAAGCACACACACACACACACACACACACACACACACACACACACACACACACACACACACACACCTTTAAACCACTGCTATTAAAATTAAACTGCATCAGGCTGTCCAACAAACGATGATCACGCCCTGCATTAAAACTGTCTGCCTGTCTGCCTGCCTGCCTGCCTGCCTGCCTGTCTGTCTGCCTGCCTGCCTGTCTGCCTGTCTGTCTGCCTGTCTGTCTGTCTGTCTGTCTGTCTGTCTGCCTGTCTGTCTGCCTGTCTGTCTGCCTGTATTCTGCCACCACACTGGTGAGTAGACAGGAGCCAACAGGAGGAGGCTTTGATCCTGCTGGAGGAGAGTATAACAGGACCTCTTTGTTCTCAGGGTGCAGGGCAAACAGGGCAAACAGGGCAAACAGGGCAAACAGGGCAAACAGGGCAGACAGGGCAGACAGGGCAAACAGGGCAAACAGGGATGGTTTTCAGAAACAACAGTGTGCATCATGTGTCAGCTCAGGACCAGGGTTCCCAAAAACCCAATCCACTAGAAGTTATATTTTAATAGGTTTAATGACTGGATTGTTTTACACCTTCCATTATTATTCCTTAAAGTAGTCAATTTCAATTCTATAATCTACAGATAGAGCAGGTCTAGACCGCTCTATAATCTACCGATAGATCAGGTCTAGACCGCTCTATAATTTACAGATTGAGCAGGTCTAGACCGCTCTATAATCTACCGATAGAGCAGGTCTAGACCGCTATATAATCTACCGATAGAGCAGGTCTAGACCGCTCTATAATTTACAGATAGAGCAGGTCTAGACCGCTCTATAATCTACAGATAGAGCAGGTCTAGACCGCTCTATAATTTACAGATAGAGCAGGTCTAGACCACTCTATAATCTACAGATAGAGCAGGTCTAGACCGCTCTATAATCTACAGATAGAGCAGGTCTAGACCGCTCTATAATTTACAGATAGAGCAGGTCTAGACCGCTCTATAATTTACAGGTAGAGCAGGTCTAGACCGCTCTATAATTTACCGATAGAGCAGGTCTAGACCGCTCTATAATTTACAGGTAGAGCAGGTCTAGACCGCTCTATAATCTACAGATAGAGCAGGTCTAGACCGCTCTATAATTTACAGATAGAGCAGGTCTAGACCGCTCTATAATCTACAGATAGAGCAGGTCTAGACCGCTCTATAATTTACAGGTAGAGCAGGTCTAGACCGCTCTATAATCTACAGATAGATCAGGTCTAGACCGCTCTATAATCTACAGATAGAGCAGGTCTAGACCGCTCTATAATTTACAGATAGATCAGGTCTAGACCGCTCTATAATTTACAGATAGATCAGGTCTAGACCGCTCTATAATCTACAAGTAGAGCAGGTCTAGACCGCTCTATAATTTACAGGTAGAGCAGGTCTAGACCGCTCTATAATTTACAGATAGATCAGGTCTAGACCGCTCTATAATTTACAGATAGATCAGGTCTAGACCGCTCTATAATCTACAAGTAGAGCAGGTCTAGACTGCTCTATAATTTACAGGTAGAGCAGGTCTAGACCGCTCTATAATCTACAGATAGAGCAGGTCTAGACCCCTCTATAATTTACAGATAGAGCAGGTCTACACCGCTCTATAATCTACAGATAGAGCAGGTCTAGACCACTCTATAATCTA
Source organism: Percina caprodes (assembly GCA_013375575.1). NCBI lineage: Eukaryota > Metazoa > Chordata > Actinopteri > Perciformes > Percidae > Percina > Percina caprodes. The sequence continues at coordinate 49,006 of JABXJD010000274.1, read as the reverse complement.
CAAGTAGAGCAGGTCTAGACCGCTCTATAATCTACAGATAGAGCAGGTCTAGACCGCTCTATAATCTACAGATAGAGCAGGTCTAGACCGCAATATAATTTACAGATAGAGCAGGTCTAGACCGCTCTATAGTTTACAGATAGAGCAGGTCTAGACCGCTCTATAATTTACAGATAGAGCAGGTCTAGACCGCTCTATAATTTACAGATAGAGCAGGTCTAGACCGCTCTATAATTTACAGATAGAGCAGGTCTAGACCGCTCTATAATCTACAGATAGAGCAGGTCTAGACCGCTCTATAATCTACAGATAGAGCAGGTCTAGACCGCTCTATAATTTACAGATAGAGCAGGTCTAGACCGCTCTATAATTTACAGATAGAGCAGGTCTAAACCGCTCTATAATTTACAGATAGAGCAGGTCTAGACCGCTCTATAATCTACAGATAGAGCAGGTCTAGACCGCTCTATAATCTACAGATAGAGCAGGTCTAGACCGCTCTATAATTTACAGATAGAGCAGGTCTAGACCGCTCTATAATTTACAGGTAGAGCAGGTCTAGACCGCTCTATAATTTACCGATAGAGCAGGTCTAGACCGCTCTATAATTTACAGGTAGAGCAGGTCTAGACCGCTCTATAATCTACAGATAGAGCAGGTCTAGACCGCTCTATAATTTACAGATAGAGCAGGTCTAGACCGCTCTATAATCTACAGATAGAGCAGGTCTAGACCGCTCTATAATTTACAGGTAGAGCAGGTCTAGACCGCTCTATAATCTACAGATAGATCAGGTCTAGACCGCTCTATAATCTACAGATAGAGCAGGTCTAGACCGCTCTATAATTTACAGATAGATCAGGTCTAGACCGCTCTATAATTTACAGATAGATCAGGTCTAGACCGCTCTATAATCTACAAGTAGAGCAGGTCTAGACCGCTCTATAATTTACAGGTAGAGCAGGTCTAGACCGCTCTATAATTTACAGATAGATCAGGTCTAGACCGCTCTATAATTTACAGATAGATCAGGTCTAGACCGCTCTATAATCTACAAGTAGAGCAGGTCTAGACTGCTCTATAATTTACAGGTAGAGCAGGTCTAGACCGCTCTATAATCTACAGATAGAGCAGGTCTAGACCGCTCTATAATCTACAAGTAGAGCAGGTCTAGACTGCTCTATAATTTACAGGTAGAGCAGGTCTAGACCGCTCTATAATCTACAGATAGAGCAGGTCTAGACCGCTCTATAATCTACAGATAGAGCAGGTCTAGACCACTCTATAATTTACAGATAGAGCAGGTCTAGACCGCTCTATAATCTACAGATAGAGCAGGTCTAGACCGCTCTATAATCTACAGATAGAGCAGGTCTAGACCACTCTATAATTTACAGATAGAGCAGGTCTAGACCGCTCTATAATCTATAGATAGAGCAGGTCTAGACCGCTCTATAATCTACAGATAGAGCAGGTCTAGACCGCTCTATAATCTACAGATAGAGC
>JABXJD010000274.1:0-45000 GCA_013375575.1 Percina caprodes | reverse complement strand
TAAAATTGGTTTCCTCCGGGTGCTCCGGTCCCCCCCCCCACCATCAAAAAACATGTACTAGCTTCTCCAATCATTGCCCTTGAGCAAGGCTCTGACTCGGAGCTGGAGTTGGTCCCCGGGCGCTGTGATTGGCTGCCCACTGCTCCCTTGAGGGATGGGTTAAATACATTTATTAGATATATCTTATAAAATGGTTGCATATTAAAGTGGGCTGAACTTGAAGGGCAGCCTGAAGCCCCTAGGGAGGTGGTCCAGGTACGTCCAGCTGGGAGGAGGCCTCGGGGAAGACCCAGGACTAGGTGGAGGTACGTCCAGCTGGGAGGAGGCCTCTGGGAAGACCCAGGACTAGGTGGAGGGATATCCAGCTAGGAGGAGGCCTCGGGGAAGACCCAGGACTAGGTGGAGGGACATCCAGCTGGGAGGAGGCCTCGGGGAAGACCCAGGACTAGGTGGAGGGACATCCAGCTGGGAGGAGGCCTCGGGGAAGACCCAAGACTAGGTGGAGGGACGTCCAGCTGGGAGGAGGCCTCGGGGAAGACCCAGGACTAGGTGGAGGGACGTCCAGCTGGGAGGAGGCCTCGGGGAAGACCCAGGACTAAGTGGAGGGACGTCCAGCTGGGAGGAGGCCTCGAAGAAGACCCAGGACTAGGTGGAGGGACGTCCAGCTGGGAGGAGGCCTCGGGCAAGACCCAGGACTAGGTGGAGAGATTATATCTCCAACCTGGCCTGGGAACGCCTCGGGATCCCCCAGTTGGAGCTGGTTGATGTGGCTCGGGGAAGGGAAGTTTGGGGTCCCCTGCTGGAGCTGCTGCCCCCAGACCCGATACCAGATGAGCGGATGAAGATGGATGGATGGATGGATGGATGGATGGATGGATGGATGGATGGATGGATGAACATACATGTGGAAGACATCTGTGGATGGCTAGTTTAGTGACTACCTTGAATATAGGCCAGTTAGCAGTGGGGATTTATATCAGCCAATAACATGTTGATGATTTATGTTCAGACTTTTGAAATGTTTTAAAAAAGACTTTCAAAAATCTAAAATAATTTGGAGGCCCCCGTGCATTGACTCTGAGGACCCCCTAGGGGTCCCGGACTCCCTGTGGGAAGATCATTGCTCTGAGATTTTGCAGTGCTTTCTCTCTTGATGGAGATTGTTCTAAAAACCACCAACAGGAGGCAACAGCTGCATAGCTCTTCTCCAATGAATGGGTTGGGACGAGTGCAAGGACACAGGGCCCCTCACACTCACTGTCACGGCCCTATGAAATCAGAGAGTAGCCATTGATGTACAAATAAAGGAAATGAAGGATGGGAGGCGCATGGAACAAAGCTATCAGTACGACGTATTAGTAAAACCTGCTCACTTGTGTCTTGTGTATCCCTGTGAGCCCCCTGTGGTGTCCTTGAGTACCGAGAAAGGTGCCTTTAAAGGTTTAAAGCGGCCATATTCTGCTCATTTTCAGGTTCATCATTGTATTTTGAGGTTGGACCAGAATAGGTTTCCATGGTTTCATTTTCTAAAAACACCATATTTTTGCTGTACTGCACATTGCTGCAAATCCTGTTTTCTCCCTGTGTGTTTAGGTCTCTGTTTTAGCGCCAGAGTGAGACATCTCTCTAGTTTTATCTCCAGAGTGAGACATCTCTCTAGTTTTATCTCCAGAGTGAGACATCTCTCTAGTTTTATCTCCAGAGTGAGACATCTCTCTAGTTTTATCTCCAGAGTGAGACATCTCACTAGTTTTATCTCCAGAGTGAGACATCTCACTAGTTTTATCTCCAGAGTGAGACATCTCTCTAGTTTTATCTCAAGAGTGAGACATCTCTCTAGTTTTATCTCCAGAGTGAGACATCTCAATAGTTTTATCTCCAGAGTGAGACATCTCACTAGTTTTATCTCCAGAGTGAGACATCTCACTAGTTTTATCTCCAGAGTGAGACATCTCTCTAGTTTTATCTCCAGAGTGAGACATCTCTCTAGTTTTATCTCCAGAGTGAAACATCTCTCTAGTTTTATCTCCAGAGTGAGACATCTCTCTAGTTTTATCTCCAGAGTGAGACATCTCTCTAGTTTTACCTCCAGAGTGAGACATCTCACTAGTTTTATCTCCAGAGTGAGACATCTCACTAGTTTTATCTCCAGAGTGAGACATCTCTCTAGTTTTATCTCCAGAGTGAGACATCTCACTAGTTTTATCTCCAGAGTGAGACATCTCTCTAGTTTTATGTCCAGAGTGAGACATCTCACTAGTTTTATCTCCAGAGTGAGACATCTCACTAGTTTTATCTCCAGAGTGAGACATCTCACTAGTTTTATCTCCAGAGTGAGACATCTCACTAGTTTTATCTCCAGAGTGAGACATCTCTCTAGTTTTATCTCCAGAGTGAGACATCTCCCTAGTTTTATCTCCAGAGTGAGACATCTCACTAGTTTTATCTCCAGAGTGAGACATCTCTCTAGTTTTATCTCCAGAGTGAGACATCTCTCTAGTTTTATCTCCAGAGTGAGACATCTCTCTAGTTTTATCTCCAGAGTGAGACGTCTCTCTAGTTTTATCTCCAGAGTGAGACATCTCACTAGTTTTATCTCCAGAGTGAGACATCTCTCTAGTTTTATCTCCAGAGTGAGACATCTCTCTAGTTTTATCTCCAGAGTGAGACATCTCTCTAGTTTTATCTCCAGAGTGAGACATCTCTCTAGTTTTATCTCCAGAGTGAGACATCTCACTAGTTTTATCTCCAGAGTGAGACATCTCTCTAGTTTTAGCTCCAGAGTGAGACATCTCCCTTCTATCCTATCTTTGTTGGGAGCTGCACATGCTCAGTAGCTCGGTAAGATCCCATCAGCTGATAACTCTTTCTCCAGCTTTGGTCAGTCCAAGGCAGGATCAGCTGGGAGACTTCTTCTAGACCAGGGACACAACAGGGAGAGGAAGTAGAACAGGGACAGGAAGTAGAATAGGGACAGGAAGTAGTTCTTTTGGAGATTCTGGTCCACTAGTGGCTGTTGGAGCAGTGTTTTCCATTGAGAACGAGCTAACATGCTACGGTTAGCCACCTCGTCTCTAGTGACGTAGAAAGCCGTGCAGATGTTGGACATCTCACCCAGAGACTGAAGACAGAGGACACTCAGAAACCAGATCAGAGGACATTCAGAAACCAGATCAGAGGACATTTAGAAACCAGATCAGAGGACATTCAGAAACCGGATCAGAGGTGTGCATGCGTGTGGAAGCACCAGAGACACAAAATAACCCCCCAAATCCCAGAAAAAGTGATTTTTTTTTCATAATATGGGCACTTTAAATAAAATGGATTATTATTGTTACTAACCCTCATGTTGTCTTCATGTTGTCCTCATGTTGTCTTCATGTCGTCCCCATGTCGCCCTCATGTTGTCCTCATGTTGTCCCCATGTTGTCCTCATGTTGCCCTCATGTTGTCCTCATGTTGTCCTCATGTTGTCCTATATCAATGTTCTTTTTAATTCCCCAAAATAACATGATTGATTCCACACAACGCTCTTTGCCAAGTACAAATCTCTACTTTCATTAATTTTGGGGCGTCTTATTCAATTTTATAGCATTTGAAACCAAATTGAAGTGTTTTTGAAATAGTATTGAGAGTAAAAGTTGACATATTCCAGTCTGTGATTATCATCAACATCCATTCCTTTAATTTCAGTCTCAATAATTCCTAATTTCTGCTTTTCTAACTCAAACATTAGGTATAATTTCCTATAAATGAGGTTTATTGACCATAAATTCCAAAAATAACTGTAAAACTAAAGTTAATAAGTTAGTGTTACGTAGTGTTGAAAACGTCAAAAAAGTGACAAACATTGAAAAAAGGGATAAAAACATAAGACTCTCACACACACACACACACACACACACACACACACACACACACACACACACACACACACACACACCAAAAAGACTACATCACAGTCACTTCTTCATACTTTTTCTTGTCCAGTGGTTACTAGGCAACCATCCCATACTGCGCTTTTGACTTCACTCTTCTGCTCATCTTCAGGTTCATAATGGTGTTTTGAGGTTGTAAAAGAACAGGTTTCCATGGTTTCCGCAATCATTCTCTATTTCAGAGATGTTCATACTGTTCATATTGTAATATAATACTTATATAATAACATAATGCTGACTTATTCCAGCATCCTTTGCACTATGCTCCATAATTAAAATAATAATAATAATAATAATAATAATAATTTATCATGAGAGCATACTTTGCACTCTTCGTTGCACTATTGCGTCAACCTGTCGATACAGTTTCTGTTGATAGTGTGTATATTAGTGAGTATACATTGTTAGTTTAGTATGAGTAAGCACACGTATAATCCACAGCGAAATTCCTCGTATGTGTCCTCACACCTGGAAAATAATAATAAATAATAATAATTATAATATATTTTATTATTAAGACAAACCTCAAAGTGCTACAGGTAAGATCATAAAAGCAAGGTAAAAACATCAGTTTATATATATATATATATATATATATATATATATATATATATATATATATATATATATATATATATATATATATATTATAGTGCAACAACATTATTGTGCAAGGTTAAAAGTCACATGTTCTGCTAAAAGTTTTTGTCCTTTTTAAAGGGCTAAAAATAAAGCTGAAAACTAAAAATAGAGCTAAAAATAAAAAAAGAGCTGATTCTGAATCTGAAATAAAAACTTGAATATAAGATAAAAATATATCAAATTCAGAGCGGAAGAGAGCAGCTCCACGCATCATTTATTGGCTCCTGGGGTCAAACCCGCCGCCGCGCGCCGGCTTCGTGGCACACCTTGAGTCCACGATGCCTTAGCGCTACGTTCAGCCTTTCGGATCGCTGCTGCTCCACTCGACAGCAGAGTGCATATTCAGCTGGAAACAAGGTGACATATTTGTTCCTGATGGGCCCGGACCGGGCGGAACAACATGTTCACCGTGCTTGTTTTTCAGAGCGCCCTTCCCTCGCCAAGCAGGCTTTTGGCAAAGGAAAGAGCCGTCCTCTCTCCGGCAACCCACGGGCTGAATGCGAAGGAGCTGGGCGCCGATGACAGGGTGCCCGTGGGGGGTTAAGCTGTGACCCAGATTCCCGCCCGGGACTCTTTGTCTTGGAGGAGAGAGAAGATTCTCCTCATTCATCTCGCTGAGGGCCGAGTTACATGCTGTTACGGATGCAGTGACAGAGGGGGGGCAGAGAGAGAGAGAGAGAGAGAGATACTTGGGCCAATGGAAAAGGAGAAAAAGTGACTAAGTTTCAGTGTTCTTTCATGCGACGGGACATGCATTATGGATTATTTTGGGGGAATGAGTGACACGTGCGAATGAGAAGCTCATCACATTTGGGTGTCTAACGCCACCCGTTCACGTCTCAGTGGACCCGGGCTGCAGGCTGCAGGCTGCAGGCTGCAGGCTGCAGGCTGCAGGCTGCAGGCTGCAGGCTGCAGGCTGCAGCCTGCAGCTGGAAAGGCCACCGGCTCTGCGGGAGCGCATGTCGCATTCACATGCAGCAGGAACAGCTGCTAATTTACATATTCTACAGTTCAGAGCCGCTTGGTCGAGTAGATGTCTGAAACTTTCACATAGAATAGAATAGAATAGAGTAGAAGAGAATAGAAGAGAAGAGAAGAGAAGAGAATAGAATAGAGTAGAAGAGAAGAGAAGAGAAGAGAATAGAATAGAGTAGAATATAATAGAGTAGAATAGAATAGAAGAGAAGAGAAGAGAAGAGAATAGAATAGAAGAGAATAGAATAGAGTAGAATATAATAGAGTAGAATAGAATAGAAGAGAAGAGAATAGAATAGAGTAGAGTAGAGTAGAATAGAATAGAATAGAGTAGAATAGCGTAGCATAGAATAGAATAGAATAGAATAGAAGAGAATAGAATATAATAGAGTAGAATAGAATAGAATAGAATAGAAGAGAAGAGAAGAGAAGAGAAAAGAAGAGAATAGAATAGAAGAGAATAGAATAGAGTAGAAGAGAAGAGAATAGAATAGAGTAGAATATAATAGAGTAGAATAGAATAGAAGAGAAGAGAAGAGAATAGAATAGAGTAGAATAGAATAGAGTAGAAGAGAATAGAATATAATAGAGTAGAATAGAATAGAATAGAATAGAATAGAAGAGAAGAGAATAGAATAGAATAGAAGAAAAGAGAAGAGAAGAGAAGAGAAGAGAATAGAGTAGAATAGAATAGAATAGAATAGAAGAGAATAGAATATAATAGAGTAGAATAGAATAGAATAGAATAGAAGAGAATAGAATATAATAGAGTAGAATAGAATAGAAAGCCTTTATTGTCATTACACACAAGTGCAGTACCTGTGCAACGAGACTGAAGCAAAACCTTTTCAGTGTTGACACGAAATATAAGAATATAAAATATAAAAATATAAAGTAAAGGATGTGCAAAGAAAAGGGGGAGACCTGGTGCACAGTCCTGAGTCCTGAGAGGAACCACATACACATATAGAATAGCTTTGAATACACATTATGCGAAAAGTAGTATTAATAACCAATAAATTAATTAATATTGCACTGTAATGAAAGTAAGTGGTTAATTTTGCACTGTATGAAATTGTACAGAGTTCCAGTGTCCTTTTCGGTATTATATAACAGTATTGCACAGTATGAGGGAAGAAGAAAGTCCGTGGGGGTTAGGCTGTGGAGTGGAGTCGGTGCATGTGTGAGTTCAGGGTGGTTTTGGTTTTTGCGAAGAAACTGAACATTGAATTCAGCCCAGTTTTAACCTGGACTTGTCAAAGTGATTCCACTGGTGGTCCCCCCCCCCCCAATCCCCCCCCCCCCACCCCATCTCTTTTCAATCAAATTCCGACTAATAAAAACCATTCCCACTTTTCCCGGAACATCGTTCTTCTGCATTCAAGCCAGCAGTCGAGTTTTCAGCTTTCAGCTTCCAGCGATCACCCGTATTTTAAAAAGAAGGAAAGATAAAGTTTTGACCTGCAATACTTTATATGAAGGCTTCAATCAAGGTGGATCGCATCCCTCTCTTACCCCTCCCCCCCTTCCCCTTCGTCTACCTACTCTCACGTGAACGTGCAAAACTATGGGGAAGGGGGAGGGTTAAGGGGGAAGGGGGGAGATAGAGAAATGAGATCCAGCCATAGATATGGATGAATACAAATGAGGTCTTATTCATACAGTAGCTGTTCTGTTGGAGAGCTGAAGGACACTAAAGCATCCAAAACGCTTGAGGGGTCGTCACACACACACACACACACACACACACACACACACACACACACACACACACACACACTTCTGTCTGTATGTAATTTCGTGTCCGAGCCTGATGTGAAAGATTTAAAAAAAAAAAAAGAGGAAAGCTGTTCACCGTGCGCTACTTAACACTCGTGTTGTCTTCCCGCCAAAATTAACCCTTTTAATCATGAGGACAACATGAAGACAACATGAAGACAACATGAGGACAACATGAAGACAACATGAGGACAAAATGAAGACAACATGAAGACAACATGAGGACAACATGAGGACAACATGAAGACAACATGAAGACAACATGAGGACAACATGAGGACAACATGAAGACAACATGAAGACAACATGAAGACAACATGAGGACAACATGAAGACAACATGAAGACAACATGAAGACAACATGAAGACAACATGAGGACAACATGAGGGTTAATAACAATAATATTCCACTATTATTTTTGGTTTCAGTTCTTCCTTTATCACTTCATGTTCATTATAAAATAACAGCACGCGGACAAAGCACACACACACACACACACACACACACACACACACACACACACACACACACACACACACACACACACACACAGGCCTGCACGTGCACGCACACACACAGACTGTTTTGTGAGCAGGCATGAATGTGGGAGGGGGTGTTCTTGGTGTATGGGTGGGCAGTTCTTCGTATAGTCCTCCTCTTCCCCCTCCTCCTCCTCCTCCTCTTCCCCCTCTTCCTCCTCCCCCTCCTTTATCCTCGTCCTCTCCCCTCTTTTATCCGGGTGTTTGTGGTCCCCCCATTCCCACAGCGACTCCGGGCCGTGGAGCGTCACATGGTAAGAACACCGGGCCTCGGCTCTCGACACTAAAACAGCTCCTAAAACTGTCAAACCCGAATATTAGAGAGCGAGAAACAACAAAGAAAGATGTTTTTATGTGATGACTTATTGATGAGGGGTGTATTTGGAGGAGGGGAGGGTGTGCATAGAGTGGGGGGGTGAGGGGTGAGTGGTGGGGGGGGGGGTATTATTTTGTCTTTGTTTTTCATCTCCCTGTTAAAAAGCTGCTGGGGAAAACTGACTTATATTGCCAAATGAAGTGTTTTTATTCTTATTTCAAGATGAACATGGAGGACATGGACTTGTGAAAGGAAGAAACAACACATTCAATTCAATTCAATTCAATTTTATTTATAGTATCAATTCATAACAAGAGTTATCTCGAGACACTTTACAGATAGAGTAGGTCTAGACCAGATAGAGCAGGTCTAGACCAGATAGAGCAGGTCTAGACCAGATAGAGTAGGTCCAGACTACACTCCAGAATTTACAAGGACCCAACAGTTCTAGTAGTTCCCTCCAGAGCAAGCAACAGTGCGACAGTGGCGAGGAAAAACTCCCTTTTAGGCAGAAACCTCGGACAGACCCAGACCCAGACCCGGGTCCAGACCCAGACCCGGGTCCAGACCCAGGCCCAGACCCAGACCCAGGCTCTTGGTAGGCGGTGTCTGACGACCGGTTGGGGTTAGAATGAAGAGCGGCAATAACAGCCACAGAAAAGATAACAGTTTGTAGTTCACATTCATTTAATATGAATTGAGATATGATATATTTTACATGAATATTTGTAACGTTGAGCTTATAGCAAAGCTTTTTTACAACAACTCAAAGTACTCAGAAAGGCAGAAATCAGGAGGGAACTTCCTTTCCCCTCTTTTAAAGATGCAGCTTGCTGTCGTTAAAGCGTGATAATTCACTCTGGTAAATGCAAAAAAAAATCTTAATTTGTGAATTCATTTATCCAAAATCAGTGTTTTTATTTCAGTTGCACCGGACTAACTCTGTGAGTCCTGACCATCATCCCGGACCGCTTCAAAAACAGGAGATCTTTGTTATTGAACGTCAGATTACTTCAGGTTACACACACAGGGCTGTAGTACTCGAGTCCGGACTCGAGACCGTTTTTCTATGGTCTTGGACTCGCTAGTATTTGGACTCGGACTTGTCTCGGTCTTGGCCACTGGTCTTGCCCAACATGGCTTTTGGTCTGGACCGAGTCCAGGTGTCTTTATTATGTTGATGATAATGTTGGAGGGAAAGTGAAACCCAAAATGATTGTCTTGATACTGTCATGCATAAGACCTGTTTTCTGTCCTGGACTCGGTCTCTAACCTTTTTGGACTTGGTCTTGACTCTGACCTTTTTGGACTCGGTCTTGACTCAGACTCTGACCTATTTGGACTCGGTCTTGACTCGGACTCGGACCTTTTTGGACTCGGTCTTGACTCAGACTCGGACCTTTTTGGACTCGGTCTTGTCTTAGACTCTGACCTATTTGGACTCGGTCTTGACTCGTACTCTGACCTTTTTGGACTCGGTCTTGACTCGGACTCGGACCTTTTTGGACTCGGTCTTGTCTTAGACTCTGACCTATTTGGACTCAGTCTTGACTCATACTCGGACCTTTTTGGACTCGGTCTTGACTCTGACCTTTTTGGACTCGGTCTTGACTCAGACTCGGACCTTTTTGGACTCGGTCTTGTCTTAGACTCTGACCTTTTTGGACTCGGTCTTGTCTTAGACTCTGACCTATTTGGACTCGGTCTTGTCTTAGACTCTGACCTATTTGGACTCAGTCTTGACTCGGACCTTTTTGGACTCGGTCTTGACTCGGACTCGGACCTTTTTGGACTCTGTCTCGTCTTGGACTCTGACCTTTTTGGACTCGGTCTTGTCTTGGACTCAACTAGTCCTGGTCTTGGACTCGACTAAGGTGGTCTTGACTATAAACATATAAAACAAAAAATCTATTTTTGGAATGGATGTTGATGATAATCACAGACTGGAATATGTCAACTTTTACTCTCAATACTATTTCAAAAACACTTCAATTTGGTTTCAAATGCTATAAAATTGAATAAGACGCCCCAAAATTAATGAAAGTAGAGATTTGTACTTGGCAAAGAGCGTTGTGTGGAATCAATCATGTTATTTTGGGGAATTAAAAAGAACATTGATGTAGGACAACGGGTCAATTTTTGATTTTTCATTGAGAGAAAGTGTAGATAAAGAAATAATAATTGTGTGTAATTGTGAAGCCTTTTCATTTGTTCAGGGAGTCAAACAAAACCACCACGGAGCACAATGTCCTTTTGATTTAATTTCTCACTTCATTAATTCACAAACATCAACAGGATTAATTAACACAACCTGTCATGTTGTTCCACATTGTTAACCAAATGAAGGTTCAGGGAAGCAACCTGTTCAGTGTTTATACGCTGACCCGGGAAACCCAATTAACGCTTTTACGCTCGTTAAACCAGGCGCCGAACGCAGCTAAGTTAAATAACCTGCAAAACCGAGACAGGGACTGGACATCTAGGAGTTTAACTCATTTATCCACTTGGGCCATGTTCACACCTGGTGTCTTTTTTGCAGAGGTGGGTAGTAACGAGTTACATTTACTTGAGTAAGTTTTCAAAAATACTACACTTCTAGGAGTAGTTTTAGATCACTGTACTTTTTAATTTTACTTGAGTAGATTTGTGGAGAAGAAGCTGTCCTCTTCCTCCGCTACGTTAGGCTACGATGAGCTCGTTACTTTTCTTTTTATACTGCTTTTACAGTAAAAAAAAACAAGCTTTTAATTGCAAAAAGCAGCCGAGAGCGTCTCGTGTTGCTATAACAACAGCTACTGCTACAGTATCCCAGAGCGCTATGTGGAGCAGTGCTAGCGTGAGATAAACAAAGTGGTGGAGCGAGCTAGAGAAAGAACAGAGAGAGAGAGAGAGAGAGAGAGAGAGATGCTAACGTTAGACAAACAAAGCGGTGGAGCAAGCTAGAGAAAGAACAGAGAGAGAGAGAGAGAGAGAGAGAGAGAGAGATGCTAACGTTAGACGTTGTTTTTAAATAGTCTTATGAAATTGTTATGAAATTGTCTGAAGACTGAAGAGAGAGAGAGAGAGAGTCTTGGCCAGGACTCCCTTGAAAAAGAGATTAGTAATCTCAATGGGACTTTCCTGGTTAAATAAAGGTTAAATAAATAAAAAATAAAAAAACAAAGCGGTGGAGCAAGCTAGAGAAAGGACAGAGAGAGAGAGAGAGAGAGAGAGAGAGAGAGAGAGAGAGAGAGAGGTGCTAACGTTAGATAAAACGAAGTGGTGAAGAGAGAGAGAAGGAGAGAGAGAGAGAGAGAGAGAGAGAGAGAGAGAGAGAGAGAGAGAGAGAGAGGTGCTAACGTTAGACAAACAAAGCGGTGGAGCAAGCTAGAGAAAGAACAGAGAGAGAGAGAGAGAGAGAGCGAGAGAGAGAGAGAGCGAGAGAGAAAGAAAGAAAGAAAGAGAGAGAGAGAAAGTTGCTAACGTTAGACAAACAAAGCGGTGGAGAAAGCTAGAGAAAGAACAGAGGGAGAGAGAGAGAATGAGAGAGAGAGAGAGGGATATAATGAGAGAGAGAGAGAGAGAGAGAGAGAGAGAGATGGATAGAATGAGAGAGAGAGAGAGAGAGAGAGATGGATAGAATGAGAGAGAGAGAGAGAGATGGATAGAATGAGAGAGAGAGAGAGGGAGAGAGAGAGAGAGAGAGATGCTAACGTTAGATAAACAAAGCGAGTTCCCTGAACTTTCAGCACTCGTCATATCATCTAACTCGCTGTCCTCCGACTCCATTTCTTCTGGTTGTTATGGAAACGACAGGTCTGGCTACGCCGCTCGTCATTGGTCGGCTGTCAAAAAAGCGGATGACGTGTTCTTTTTTGTTTTTAATGATTCTTCTCAACAATGAGAGAGCTTAACACGTCGATATTATAGCCAACGTAAGTGTTGACTGGCATTAAAGTGCAGCATGTTATATTAATGCACGTTTGACTTTGTTCAATTCAACACTAAAATTATTAAAATGAGAGTTGAGTAGTAATCCTCTCCTCCCTCCCTCCCTCCTCCCTCCCTCCCTCCCTCCCTCCTCCCTTCCTCCACCCTCCACCCTCTCCTCCCTCCCTCCCTCCCTCCCTCCCTCCCTCCCTCCTCCCTCCTCCCTCCCTCCCTCCCTCCCTCCCTCCCTCCCTTCCTCCCTTCCTCCACCCTCTCCTCCCTCCTCCCTCCCTCCCTCCCTCCCTCCCTCCCTCCCTCCCTTCCTCCACCCTCCACCCTCTCCTCTCCTCCCTCCCTCCCTCCCTCCCTCTCCTCCCTCCCTCCCTCCCTCCCTTCCTCCACCCTCTACTCCCTCCCTCCCTTCCTCCCTTCCTCCACCCTCTCCTCCCTCTCCTCCCTCCCTCCCTCCCTCCCTCCACCCTCTCCTCCCTCCCTCCCTTCCTCCCTTCCTCCACCCTCTCCTCCCTCTCCTCCCTCCCCTCCTCCCTCCCTCCCTCCCTCCCTTCTTCCACCCTCTCCTCCCTCTCCTCCCTCCCTCCCCTCTCCTCTCTCCCTCCACCCTCTCCTCTCCTCCCTGAATAAATGATAGACTCAGAGTTGAGTAATAATCCTCTCCTCCCTCTCCTCTCCTCCCTCCCTTCCTCCCCTCTCCTCCCTCCCTCCCTCCACCCTCTCCTCTCCTCCCTGAAGAAATGATAGCCTCAGAGTTGACTAGTAATCCTCCTCTCCTCCCTCCCTCCCGCTCCTCTCCTCTCCTCCCTCTCTCCTCTCCTCTCCTCCCTCCCTTCCTCCCCTCTCTCTCCTCCCTTCTCTTTCCTCCTCTCCTCCCTGAAGAAATGATAGCCTCAGAGTTGACTAGTAATCCTCCTCTCCTCCCTCCCTCTCTTCTCTCCTCCCTCCCTTCCTCTCTCTCTCCTCCCTTCCCTTCCTCCTCTCCTCCCTGAAGAAATGATAGCCTCAGAGTTGACTAGTAATCCTCCTCTCCTCCCTCCCTCCCTTTCCTCTCCTCCCTCCCTCTCTCCCTCTCCTCCCTCTCTCCTCTCCTCCCTCCCTCCTTTCCTCCCCTCTCTCTCCTCCCTTCCCTTTTCTCCTCTCCTCCCTGAAGAAATGATAGCCTCAGAGTTGACTAGTAATCCTCCTCTCCTCCCTCCCTCTCTTCTCTCCTCCCTCCCTTCCTCCCCTCTCTCTCCTCCCTTCCCTTCCCTCCTCTCCTCCCTGAAGAAATGATAGCCTCAGAGTTGACTAGTAATCCTCCTCTCCTCCCTCCCTCCCTTTCCTCTCCTCCCTCCCTCTCTCCTCTCCTCCCTCTCTCCTCTCCTCCCTCCCTCCTTTCCTCCCCTCTCTCTCCTCCCTTCCCTTTTCTCCTCTCCTCCCTGAAGAAATGATAGCCTCAGAGTTGACTAGTAATCCTCCTCTCCTCCCTCCCTCCCTCCCTCTCCTCTCCTCCCTCCCTCTCTCCTCTCCTCCCTCTCTCCTCTCCTCTCCTCCCTCCCTTCCTCCCCTCTTTCTCCTCCCTTCTCTTTCCTCCTCTCCTCCCTGAAGAAATGATAGCCTCAGAGTTGACTAGTAATCCTCCTCTCCTCCCTCCCTCTCTTCTCTCCTCCCTCCCTTCCTCCCCTCTCTCTCCTCCCTTCCCTTTCCTCCTCTCCTCCCTGAAGAAATGATAGCCTCAGAGTTGACTAGTAATCCTCCTCTCCTCCCTCCCTCCCTCTCCTCTCCTCCCTCCCTCTCCTCTCCTCTCCTCCCTCCCTCCCTCCCTCTGTTTTCTGACGCTTGGCTGATTTTCAATAAGCCGCTGACAGAGACTCACACCCCCACACTGAGTCTATTGTCCTTTTTCAAACTATCTAACACACATGTTGTGTCGTGCTGTGACCCTCTGATCCTGATGAGGAAGGCATCAAAAACACACCGGGGGGGTTGGGGGAGGAGGTTTTTTACTTAGAAATATAGGACAGAACAACATAATGCAGTTCTGCTAAATAAAGCACATTCCTTATTAGAGTCAAGTGATTTCTACATTTCTACATGCTCATTCTGCCACTTAAGAAAAAAGAAACACGTTTCCATGGTATCAGATTTTTGCATGGTCGCCATGGAAACGTTAATTAATTAAAGGTCTGGGAAGATTGGCAGAACAGGCAGCCCTTTAGCGGCTAAATGTTAAATAAAAGTTTCTTTTTAGATGAAACAGATGTTTCCTTTAAAGGGACGTCATTTGAAATTGGGAAAAATTAGAAAAATAAATGCAATATAATCGCAGAATATTGCAAATTTTTTGTATTCCCAACTTGTGTACATTCAAATATTTGTTCTTGTATTTTATCCTGTTAGTATTATTCCATGTATATTGTATGTATATTATATTCTAGTATTTCATTTATATTCATATTCTGTGTTGTGTGACTGATTTTGCTGCTGGAACACTATAATTTCCTATTTTATTGGATCTATCCATCCATCCATCTATCTATGTATCCATCCATCCATCCATCCATCCATCCAAATATCCATCCATCCATCCATCCAAATATCCATCCATCTATCTATCTATGTATCCATCCATCCATCCATCTATGTATCCATCCATCCATCCATCTATCTATGTATCCATCCATCCATCTATGTATCCATCCATCCATCTATCTATGTATCCATCCATCCATCCATCCATCTATGTATCCATCCATCTATGTATCCATCTATGTATCCATCCATCCATCCATCCATGTATCCATCCATCCATCCATCCATCCATCCATCTATGTATCCATCCATCCATCCATCCATCCATGTATCCATCCATCCATCCATCCATCCATCCATCTATGTATCCATCCATCTATGTATCCATCTATGTATCCATCCATCCATCCATCCATGTATCCATCCATCCATCCATCCATCCATCCATCTATGTATCCATCCATCCATCCATCCATCCATGTATCCATCCATCCATCCATCCATCCATCCATCCATCCATCCATGTATCCATCCATCCATCCATCCATCCATGTATCCATCCATCCATCCATCCATCCATCCATGTATCCATCCATCCATCCATCCATCCATCCATCCATGTATCCATCCATCCATCCATCCATCCATGTATCCATGTATCCATCCATCCATCCATCCATCCATGTATCCATCCATCCATCCATCCATCCATGTATCCATCCATCCATCCATCCATCCATCCATCCATCCATCCATGTATCCATCCATCCATCCATCCATCCATCCATCCATCCATCCATCCATCCACCCACAGTGGGTACGGAAAGTATTCAGACCCCATACTTATGACCATGTGATATTTCAGTTTTTCTTTTTTAATAAATTTGCCAACATTTCTACATTTCTGTTATTTTCTGTCAGGATTGTGTGCTGCGTGTACTTTAATGAGAAATAAAATGAACTTTTTTGATTTTTGGAAAATGGCAGCAATGAAACAAAGAGTGTAAAATTTAAAGGGGTCTGAATACTTTCCGTACCCACTGTATCTAAGTTTAAAATCGCAATAATATCGTATCATGACATATGTGTCGTGATGATATCGTATCGGGAGGCGTCTGGTGACCCCCCCCCCCACTAGGGGGTTTTGTTTCCCACATATCTAAAACTAAACTTGGCTAAAACATTGACTTTAACCCTCGTGTTGTCTTGAAAATCTACATCTTTTGTTGACCCTTTTTTCAATGTTTGTCACTTTTATTGAGGTTTAACACTACGTAACACTAACTTTGGAATTTATGGTCAATAAACCTCATTTATAGGAAATTATACCTAATGTTTGAGTTAGAAAAGCAGAAATTAGGCATTATTGAGACTAAAATTAAAGGAATGGATGTTGATGATAATCACAGACTGGAATATGTCAACTTTTACTCTCAATACTATTTCAAAAACACTTCAATTTGGTTTCAAATGCTATAAAATTGAATAAGACGCCCCAAAATTAATGAAAGTAGAGATTTGTACTTGGCAAAGAGCGTTGTGTGGAATCAATCATGTTATTTTGGGAAATTAAAAAGAACATTGATATAGGACAACATGAGGACAACATGAGGACAACATGAGGACAACATGAGGGCAACATGAGGGCAACATGAGGGTTAAAATCAAATTAAATCAAATTGACATTCATATTTTCCTCATGACTGTCTCCAAAATGTCTCTTCGCAGCCACCATGAGTCTCCTGCCGTGCAGCTTCGTCTTCGTCCTCCTCCTCTGCCTCCCCGTCCTCGCCGAGGCCAAGCGGCAGCCCGGCGAGGGGAAACCCGACAAACCCCGCCAACCTCCGCCGCCGACGGCGCCGGCCAAGAGGCCCAGGAACCGCTCAGTGCCCGTCTCCGGAGAGCTGAGCACCAAGGAGGGCCATCGCTGCACCTGGCAGACATCTGGCGAAGGCCTGGTGAGCCTGCTGGTCAACTGCAGCACCGAAACCCTGGGAGACCCGCAGAGGTGAGGGGAGCATTAACAGTACGAGTCTCCATCCACTTGTCAATTATCTGAAGTTGGGTAAAACAACTCATGTGAATAAAGCTGAAAGTGTGTTTCCATCCAACGGCTTTAAAGCCAATAAAAACCTGGTAATGACGTCACATGACGCTGTTTTGCGATCAAATTGGTATATCGGATTGATTTGAGACATTTTAAGGTGTTTCCATTCAAAACATTCAACAACAACAAAATGTTTCTAGACAAAATGGCTCCCGTCTACCATCACATGATCAATATGGGACAACCATCACATGATCAATATGGGACGTCACATGATCAATATGGGACAACCATCACATTAACAATATGGGACAACCATCACATGATCAATATGGGACAACATCACATGATCACTATGGGACAACATCACATGATCAATATGGGACAACCATCACATGATCAATATGGGACAACATCACATGATCAATATGGGACAACGTCACATGATCAATATGGGACAACCATCACATGATCAATATGGGACAACCATCACATGATCAATATGGGACAACGTCACATGATCAATATGGGATAACCATCACATGATCAATATGGGACACCATCACATGATCAATATGGGACAACCATCACATGATCAATATGGGACAACCATCACATGATCAATATGGGACAACCATCACATGATCAATATGGGACAACCATCACATGATCAATATGGGACAACCATCACATGATCAATATGGGACAACATCACATGATCAATATGGGACAACGTCACATGATTAATATGGGATAACCATCACATGATCAATATGGGACAACGTCACATGATCAATATGGGACAACGTCACATGATCAATATGGGACAACCATCACATGATCAATATGGGACAACGTCACATGATCAATATGGGACAACATCACATGATTAATATGGGACAACATCACATGATCAATATGGGACAACATCACATGATCACTATGGGACAACATCACATGATCACTATGGGACAACCATCACATGATCAATATGGGACAACGTCACATGATCAATATGGGACAACCATCAGTTGATCAATATAGGACAACATCACATGATCACTATGGGACAACCATCACATGATCAATATGGGACAACCATCACATGATCAATATGGGACAACATCACATGATCAATATGGGACAACCATCACATGATCAATATGGGACAACCATCACATTAACAATATGGGACAACCATCACATGATCAATATGGGACAACGTCACATGATTAATATGGGACAACATCACATGATCACTATGGGACAACCATCACATTAACAATATGGGACAACATCACATGATCAATATGGGACAACGTCACATGATTAATATGGGACAACATCACATGATCACTATGGGACAACCATCACATGATCACTATGGGACACCATCACATGATCAATATGGGACAACCATCACATGATCAATATGGGACAACATCACATGATCAATATGGGACAACCATCACATGATCAATATGGGACAACCATCACATTAACAATATGGGACAACCATCACATGATCAATATGGGACAACGTCACATGATTAATATGGGACAACATCACATGATCACTATGGGACAACCATCACATGATCACTATGGGACAACCATCACATGATCAATATGGGACAACCATCACATGATCAATATGGGACAACATCACATGATCAGTATGGGACAGGTTGTAATAGAGCTCATGTTCCAGCTGATAGCGACATATCGAGCTATAATAAGAAAACAACGACGCTATCAACACGTCGCTATGACGATGCAGATGCAACGTGTCTTTTATTGCCCCCCCGGCACCGCTGCGAGACTCTTTTTTGAGACATGTCTCTCTGTCTGAGCGTCTTCCATTGTCTCCCAGGACGTCCCACGGCTTGTCCTAACCTTTGTCGGCCATTTTCCTTCACGAGTTCCTGATAAATTAAATCCAGAAAGTCTCTCGTCTCCTCGTCCGTCCACGTCCATCTGTCTTTGTTGCCCCCCCCCCATGTGTGCAGACAGAGAGGAAACACTGGGGGAAATGAACTACAACTTCTTCTTCTGCGTTTTGTGGCGGGTTGCAACCATAAAATGACCTAAAACTTAATCGCAATCCATTATTTATTCAGCAAATAATCCATCAGCGTTTATCACATACGACGAATATCATCAAGAGAAAATCAGATGAGACGTATTTCCTTTGAGTCGATATCCGTGAAATTCCATCGAATTTTACTGGTTCCAGTAGGCTTTTTTCATTTGAAATCACTTAATTCGGATAAAAACGTGTGGATGGAAACACAGCTACAGTGGTCTCCCTGGCTTTGTGGAAGACTTGGGTGCGAGTATTTGGTGAGGGGTTGAGGCGTCCTTCCTGAGGAAAATGTGACGTTTTTCACTTTAAAAAAAAGGATTTCATAAGCACATTGTCTCTTTGTGGTATTTTGCATCTCTTTGTAGTCACGGTGTGTCTGTTTTGGGTCATTTTTGTTTCCTTTGGGGTTGTCTTGGGTCTCTGTGGTCATGTGGCGTCTCTTTGCAATCAGTCTGTGTCCCTTTGGGGTAGTTTTGTGTGTTTTTTTTACATCATTTTGGACTGTTATTACCACCATATCTGTGTCTCAAACCATTTGAACTGTAGATAATAACATTTAAAAAGCTTAAAGACAAAAACTTGCTAAAGAAGTCCAACTATAATCATTAGATCTGAGAAAGTCTTTTAGTTACATTCATTCGGCTTGGGGGGGAAATTGCCAATTGCACGCTCATCTGTGGCCTTTTACTGTGGCCAGCCTAAGACACACCTGTGCAATAATCACGGTGTCTAATCAGCATCTTGATGTGCCACACCTGTGAAGGGAGGTGAATAGATTATCTCGGCAAAGGAGAAGTGCTCACTAACACAGATTTAGACCAATTTGTGAACAATATTTGAGAGAAATAAGCCTTTTATGGACTGTACATAGAAAAAGCATCATGAAAAATGGGGGCAAAAACAAAAGTGTTGATAATTTTGGTCAGTGTGTCTTTACTTCACATTATTTTTTAACAATGGTTTCGTAGTGTCTGAACTGCAATGCTGGACTGATGTGTTTGATAAGGAAGCCTTTTGATTTGAAAATCTTTGATTTTGAAGGTTTATTATATCAAAGATTCTCAGCATCAGTTTCCAAGCTCTGCAGAAGCTCGGAGAGTGTCTCCGCCAAATGTACACACACGCCTTTCAGTATCTTAGAAGCACTTTATATAGGATATGTTCAGGTCACATGCAGGTTTTTGGGATAACATCATATGCTGGGTAACATCTTTATCCACATAAACATTTTAAGTCATTAGATACTACAGTTTCTTAATTTTCATCGCAATTCCCGACAACCTCCTGCGGCCTTTCCCAATCACAACACAATTTCTCTCTCAACCGCTGCCGTATTACACCGATCAGAAAACAACAAGCAAATTAAATTGTTAGGGTTCTGATTGGACCCAGGACCCAGAACGACCACAGACGCAGATATGAGTGCAAAAGTTTTAATCACGAAGGTGTAGTCCAGCACACGGGAAGGAGGTTGACGTAGTAGGAGGTGGTCCAAACAGGGAGAACCTGATGAATCAGCACAGGTGCCGAGACAGAACAACGAGATCTGTGAGGAAGATGAGATTAGCGTTCTGAATGGTAACAAGATAGACGCTAGCAACGTCTAGTTACCACGGAGGTGGAGGTAACGAACTGGCGCTGAAGAAGTGGTCAGCCCGGGTTTCAATGCAGAGGTGATGGATGATGAGATGAGAAACAGCTGTGCAGTTGACAGAGCAGGGATGAGTGGCCACGCCTCCTGACCTAGTTCCTCTTAGGCACGCCCCCTCCATGGAAGCCAGACAGACACAGGGGGAAAAGGGAGAAATTAAATCACAAGAGGGGAAAAGGCAGCAGACCCACAACAGAAATGACAGTATCAAGGCGGATTTAAGCTTCTGCGTTAAATCAACGCTGTGGGTACGTATACAGGTACGCCAAGATACCGACCCTACGCCATAACCTGACGTGCACCTCTCAAAAAATGTAATTACATGCCGCTCGGCCGTGGCTTGGTACCATTTCACCCCCCAACTCTTTTCCTGGTTCTCCTTCTCCATTCCAACATGAAACCGAGGAGAGGGTTAACTTCTCCTGCGGCAGACGTCCCACCGTGGTCAGAAAGCACCGGGGAGACACTTTGTTCCTCTCACTAGGACTCTAGAGTCTTACTCGCTCCGAAGATAATCACCGTCACACCAACGAACAATGCCACTTATGTGGGCTACGGAGAAAGCTCTGCGTGGACCCCCTCCCCCACCGGCACCATAAATCAGCCTTCACAGTAACAGCTCCCCTATGTCTTCTTCCTTTACGAACCGGGTCAAATGGCCTCCACATTTTCTCATACACCCCAAATTTGCCTCTCAATATACAGGTAAAAGCCAGTAAATTAGAATATTTTGAAAAACTTGATTTATTTCAGTAATTGCATTCAAAAGGTGTAACTTGTACATTATATTTATTCATTGCACCCAGACTGATGCATTCAAATGTTTATTTCATTTAATTTTGATGATTTGAAGTGGCAACAAATGAAAATCCAAAATTCCGTGTGTCACAAAATTAGAATATTGTGTAAGGGTTAAATTTTGAAGACACCTGGTGCCACAAAGTAATCAGCTGATTAACTCAAAACACCTGCAAAGGGCTTTAAATGGTCTCTCAGTCCAGTTCTGAAGCCTACACAAACATGGGGAAGACTTCAGATTTGACAGCTGTCCAAAAGGCGACCATCGACACATTGCACAAGGAGGGAAAGACACAAAAGGTTATTGCTGAAGAGGCTGGCTGTTCTCAGAGCTCTGTGTCCAAACACATTAATAGAGAGGCAAAGGGAAGGAAAACTGTGGTCAGAAAAAGTGTACAAGCGATAGGGATCACCGCGCCCTAGTCAAGATTGTGAAAAAAGATTCACAAGGAGTGGACAGCTGCTGGAGTCAGTGCTTCAAGATCCACCACCAAGAGACGCTTGAAAGACATGGGTTTCAACTGCCGCATACCTCGTGTCAAGCCACTGTTGACCAAGAAACAGCGAAAAGCGTCTCACCTGGGCTAAGGAAAAAAGAGCTGGACTGCTGCTGAGTGGTCCAAAGTCATGTTTTCTGACGAAAGCAAATTTTGCATTTCCTTTGGAAATCGAGGTCCCAGAGTCTGGAGGAAGACAGGAGAGGCACAGGATCCACGTTGCCTGAAGTCTAGTGTAAAGTTTCCACCATCAGTGATGGTTTGGGGTGCCATGTCATCTGCTGGTGTCGGTCCACTCTGTTTCCTGAGATCCAGGGTCAACGCAGCCGTCTACCAGCAAGTTTTAGAGCACTTCATGCTTCCTGCTGCTGACCTGCTCTATGGAGATGGAGATTTCAGGTTCCAACAGGACTTGGCGCCTGCACACAGCGCAAAATCTACCCGTGCCTGGTTTACGGACCATGGTATTTCTGTTCTAAATTGGCCAGCCAACTCCCTGACCTTAGCCCCATAGAAAATCTGTGGGGTATTGTGAAAAGGAAGATGCAGAATGCCAGACCCAAAAACGCAGAAGAGTTGAAGGCCACTATCAGAGCAACCTGGGCTCTCATAACACCTGAGCAGTGCCAGAAACTCATCGACTCCATGCCACGCCGCATTAATGCAGTAATTGAGGCAAAAGGAGCTCCAACCAAGTATTGAGTATTGTACATGCTCATATTTTTCATTTTCTTACTTTTCAGTTGGCCAACATTTCTAAAAACTCCCTTTTTTGTATTAGCCTTAAGTAATATTCTAATTTTGTGACACACGGAATTTTGGATTTTCATTTGTTGCCACTTCAAATCATCAAAATTAAATGAAATAAACATTTGAATGCATCAGTCTGTGTGCAATGAATAAATATAATGTACAAGTTACACCTTTTGAATGCAATTACTGAAATAAATCAAGTTTTTCAAAATATTCTAATTTACTGGCTTTTACCTGTATATGTCAGTCCCTTCCCCGTGATCTGGATCCAAGCATCAATTGTAGGTGTAGATAAGAGATATAATCCTTTTTTTTTCCATATTTATAACCTTTATTTATTCAGGGAGAGCCGTTCAGTGCAAAATTCTTGCCAAATGACGATAGCTTATTTTTTTACGAATCATCTACATCTCTATAACAAAAGCATTTACATTTCACAGAGAAAGAGAGAAATCTACGCCCACGCGTCTGACAAATGCAGCATATTTGACCGCAGTATAGCAAAATCAATACATTTACAGTATTTTCTTGGGGTATCACGTTCAGATTTGTTGGATACAGGTGCAGCAAAAACCATCTTAGGGTCAAGTGTTCCAAGACAAGATGAACATGGATGAAACAGACACATTTTATCATCCAACCATTAATTATTTGCTCCATTACATCATCACCATGATCGGAAAGGAGCTGGATGAAGACACACAACATCTTATTTTACCAGCCCCTTGCATACAAACAGAAACAGACTATCGGGGGGGGGAGGGGGTTGGGAACCGGAGGGTCGCTGGTTCAAGTCCTCGTTTGGACCAAAGTACGGAGTGTGTACTGGTAGCTGGAGAGGTGCCAATTCACCTCCTGGGCATTGCCAAGGTGCTCTTGAGCAGAGCACCGAACCCCCAACCCCTCAGGGTGTCTGTTCAGCAGCCCCCCCACCCCCCCACCCCACTCTGACATCTCTCCATTAGTACATGTATAGGTCCTGAGCATGTGTGTGTATTTCAGGTGTGTAGTGTGTAATAACAACAGAGTGTAAATTGTAATTTCCACATTATACAACAACATAATTATTCCACAATATAAATTACCACTTTGCAGAGTGCAACTCCTCGCCATCAGACGGTAGCACATTAATCTAATTCCCCTTTAGTTCCCTTGCATTCATGTCACCTATAAATCAGACCAAGGCATTTTCATAATTCAGCGGTTCACTTAGTGAGGAGGACACTCAGAACCAAGGCGCATTATTCACATCAGTTTAATGTTGGACAACGGCCTAATGGGAGATCTGTTTTAAATATTTATGGCTCAGAAGAAACAGCTGAGTCGGGACGACGAGGGCACACAGTGCGATGTCTAAGGGTTCTTATGGTTGTCTTTGTTGGTAAAACGTAATTGCGTCTGACAAATGCAGCCCTCTGACACCAAAGGTGAAAAAGGCATGTACGGGTCCAGTGAAACGTATAGATAATAGACGGTTGAACACGAAAACACACAACTAGCAACGAGCAACTAGGGAAAAAACACATTGCGGGGAAGGAAAATGACTTGGTTAAATATCTGAAGGACTAATGTGGAAAGTGGGAACAGGTGAAAGGGGGTTAGGTAACTGCAGGGTTGATGAGGTCAGTCAGGTGACAAGACAAGGAGGGAAAGTCCGAGGGCGTTTGCTGGATGGTTGGGAAATGGCAATGAAGAGAGGCCGACTGTGACACCCTGAAAGATCAGGGAAAGATTGTGGATCTGGAGATTTATAGTTTGTTGTTGTTCCACCATTTCACTTGGATTTGATACATTTGCACAAATTTCGGCATAAAGGAGCAATGCAAATATATTCAGTGGTGTATCCACTCGAGTGAACGTTCAGACGTCAACACCTGGGCTTCAACGCCACGGAAACCTGGAATCTTGGCTGCAGATGTTGTTCATTTCTCCCCAGTTTTAGATCACATTGCTTGTGATTTCAATACACTCTGTCACAGTCAGCATCGGGTTCCCATCATTGATGGGGGGGGAGCCCAAGTGTTGACATCTGGAAGGAGGTTGTTCCTGGCCTCTGTGTCCTAGTGCTTGCTCTTGGTGGGAACTGTTGGGTTTCTGTACATAACATCCCAGAGTCCGGTCTAGACCTGCTCTTTATGGAAAGACCTGGGAGATAAATAACATCCCAGAGTCCGGTCTAGACCTGCTCTTTATGGAAAGACCTGGGAGATAAATAACATCCCAGAGTCCGGTCTAGACCTGCTCTTTATGGAAAGACCTGGGAGATAAATAACATCCCAGAGTCCGGTCTAGATCTGCTCTTTATGGAAAGACCTGGGAGATAAATAAAATCCCAGAGTCCGGTCTAGACCTGCTCTTTATGGAAAGACCTGGGAGATAAATAACATCCCAGAGTCCTGGTCTAGACCTGCTCTTTATGGAAAGACCTGGGAGATAAATAACATCCCAGAGTCCGGTCTAGACCTGCTCTTTATGGAAAGACCTGGGAGATAAATAACATCCCAGAGTCCGGTCTAGACCTGCTCTTTATGGAAAGACCTTGGAGATAAATAACATCCCAGAGTCCTGGTCTAGACCTGCTCTTTATGGAAAGACCTGGGAGATAAATAACATCCCAGAGTCCTGGTCTAGACCTGCTCTTTATGGAAAGACCTGGGAGATAAATAACATCCCAGAGTCCGGTCTAGACCTGCTCTTTATGGAAAGACCTGGGAGATAAATAACATCCCAGAGTCCGGTCTAGACCTGCTCTTTATGAAAGACCTGGGAGATAAATAACATCCCAGAGTCCTGGTCTAGACCTGCTCTTTATGGAAAGACCTGGGAGATAAATAACATCCCAGAGTCGGTCTAGACCTGCTCTTTATGGAAAGACCTGGGAGATAAATAACATCCCAGTGTCCGGTCTAGACCTGCTCTTTATGGAAAGACCTGGGAGATAAATAACATCCCAGAGTCCGGTCTAGACCTGCTCTTTATGGAAAGACCTGGGAGATAAATAACATCCCAGAGTCCGGTCTAGACCTGCTCTTTATGGAAAGACCTGGGAGATAAATAACATCCCAGAGTCCGGTCTAGACCTGCTTTTTATGGAAAGACCTGGGAGATAAATAACATCCCAGAGTCCTGGTATAGACCTGCTCTTTATGGAAAGACCCGGGAGATAAATAACATCCCAGAGTCTGGTCTAGACCTGCTCTTTATGGAAAGACCTGGGAGATAAATAACATCCCAGAGTCCGGTCTAGACCTGCTCTTTATGGAAAGACCTGGGAGATAAATAACATCCCAGAGTCCGGTCTAGACCTGCTCTTTATGGAAAGACCTGGGAGATAAATAACATCCCAGAGTCCGGTCTAGACCTGCTCTTTATGGAAAGACCTGGGAGATAAATAACATCCCAGAGTCCGGTCTAGACCTGCTTTTTATGGAAAGACCTGGGAGATAAATAACATCCCAGAGTCCTGGTCTAGACCTGCTCTTTATGGAAAGACCCGGGAGATAAATAACATCCCAGAGTCTGGTCTAGACCTGCTCTTTATGGAAAGCTCAATGAGATAACTGTTGTTGTGATTTGGTGCTTTATAAATCAAATTTAATTGAGTTGAATCTGCACATTGTGCTTGTGTTGACTGTGCAAGAATATCGGGTGCAATATAGTATCTACTAGGGGTGTAGTCAAGACCACCTTTGTCGAGTCCAAGACAAGTCCAAGACCAGCACTAGTCGAGTCCAAGTTAAGACCGAGTCCCAAAAGGTTCGAATCCAAGTCAAGACCGAGTTCAGGACAGAAAAAGTCTTATGCATGACATTATCAACACAATACTTTTGGGTTATTTGTTGATATAAAAGAAAAAACAGTGTCACAACACCCAGGATTTATGAGTATAGCCATTCCCCTGATATCATATAATCTACAGAAAACAGAATGACATGTGGTGATAACTCAGAATATCTACATAGACTACATAGACAATACTGCTACAGTAGGTACTAGTACTTAGCATCTGAGCAACTAAATGACAAAATACTATAGCTTCACTCCAGATGTAGTGTAGAAAAAACATAAATATATATATATATATATGAATAGACATAATAAAGACACCTGGACTTGGTCGAGACCAAAACATGCCATATTTGGCAAGACCAGTGGCCGCGACCGAGACAAGTCCGAGTCCAAATACCAACGAGTCCAAGACCGGACTCGAGTCCGAGACTGGACTCGAGCACTACTGAGTGACCTTCTAGTTCTAGTTTTGTTTCTTCTTCTCCTCCAGGTATTGGTGTCGTTATGCTGGGAAACCCGACCAGTGCCCGGCCTACGGGGTGAAGTCCAGCCAGTACTGGAAGCAGCTGGTGGGGAAGCTGAAGAAGAGGCAGAACGCCTGCGAAGGAGAGAAAGTCCTGAAGGCTAAAACCTGCAAGAAGGCTCCGGCCGAGGCCCACATGAAGCTCGCCCAACACAGCGGACAGGAAGAGAGGAAGGGTGCGAGGGAAGGAAGCAAGAAGAGAGGACCAGAGGCCAGTAAGGGCTCCGACGCAGGGAAGGCCGAGAGGAGGAAGAAGAAGGAGGAAGAGGACGAGGAGGAGAAGAAGAAGAGGGAAGAGAGGACTGGGTTTGAGGATGAAGAAGGAGTGGTGAACGACATGGCGCCGGCACAGAGCTACTGCAGCGAGGGATGGCACTCCGTCTGCTCCTTCTTCGTCAACTTCTTTGAGGGTTGATTTAGAAATGAAGGAAACCCAGAGCTCGTTTTTTGATGCGTGAGGGTGCGAGTTCACAATCTGAAAAGTCTTTTTTAATTATTTTATCGTAACACCAGGCAGCTCATTAGTAAAGATCAGTCTTGTATGAAGTACTTGAAAGCAATACTTGTGTAAAAGTATCTTACCAGAAAATTAGTTAAAGTCACCTTGTAGAATATCACTTGAGTTAAAGTCTTAACCCTCATGTTGATCCAAAATCTGGACTCTTTACCAGTGTTGTAATGTTATAAAGTACAAATACTTTGTTACTGTACTTAAGTAGAAATGTTATCTATCTGAACTTTACTTCGTTATTTATATTTCTGGAAACTTTAACTTTTACTCCGATACAGCGGCAAGCGTAACGTTACACATCGCCAAAAATGAAATTTATCTTTAACCCTCGTAGTCCTCGGGTCAAATTTGACCCATTTTCAGTTTTTTCATCACATAAAATGGGCCTTAAAAATAAGCTGAAAATGTCATCATTAGAAATATCAAATAACTGAAAAAAAAACATCAAAAAAAGCTCCCACAACATTGAAAAAGTGACAAAAATGTCAGAAAATGGTAACTTTTTTCATGGTCGACGGGAAGACAACACAAGGGTTAAAAGATTAAAAATCTGATATTTACTGTACTTATGAAAAGTAATTTTCTGATTATTAATGTAATTATAATTAATAATATAATATAATTAAATGTGCTTAATTATAGAAAATAAGTCATGAACTTTACTGTGGTGTACCTTAAAGTGAAGCGTTATATTCAGGGTTCCCACACCTTCTTAACCCTTAAATTTAACCCTTGTGTTATCGTTTTTGTCACTTTTTCAATGTTGTGGGTCCTTTTTTTGATGTTTTTTCCAGTTATTTGATATTTCTAATGTTGACATTTTCAGCTTATTTTTAAGGCCCATTTTTTTGTGATGAAAAACACTGAAAATGGGTCAAATTTGACCCGAGGACAACACAAGGGTTGGACATAAATTTCATTTTTGGCGATGTGTGTAACGTTACGTTTGCCGCTGTATCGGAGTAAAAGTTAAAGTTTCCAGAAATATAAATAACGAAGTAAAATTCAGCCCTATGGTCAATGGTGAATGAAAAGCCACCATTCATTATACATGTTCCTTCCTGTCCCACTGTCCATCTGCTGATGTAAATCCTCAGCGGAGGAAACAGATGGAACGAACCATTCTGTCACTAATTGTCTTCAGTTTGTGTTAATTATCCACAATTAGCTTTGGGAGGTGTTCTGTCGTGTAAAGTCAGTTGTAGTTTTCCTCTCTAGAAATCCCTCAAATCGTTCAATCAGATGAAAATGTGTAATGTTTGACTAACAATTAAAATAGTGTCTCAGTGGACATCCCATCACTGGTGATAGTAGTGATTAATAGATGAATTTTTGTGTGAGGTGTAGCCAATATTTTCTAAAAACATTGTGTAACGGTTAAATGTGATTGGTGGCAGATAGACTCGTGCAGCATTTCCATTTTTATATTTTTTAAAGACTTTTTAACACTGTTTCTGGAACAAAATGCTTCAAATAAACTGTTTTTTTTTCCAGTTCTACCGTGTTATTTACAACACTGACGCATTCACGTTAGATTATAAATGGATCAAATGTGGTGAAACTGGACAGATGTTATGACTTATTCAACACGTTCTTATTAATGGGTTCGTATGATATCCTCAGTGATGCAAGAAGAACCTTTACTTACGTAAAAGTACTAATACCACACTGTAAAAGTACTAATACCACACTGTAAAAGTCCTGCTTTGAAAATGTTGCTTAAGTACAAGTCTGGAAGTATCACCGGGAAAATGTACTTAAAGTATTAAAAGTAAAAGTACTCAATGCAGAAAAACCCTAAAGGATCCAACCAGCAGTGTGTTTAATGACATCATCATCATCTCAGCTGACATATGACATCATCCTCTCAGCTGGACCTGGAGCCGTTATATTGTTGCTATGGTTACTTTATAATAATACATCAGATTTATAAAGTATGTGTTTTGTATGCAGAAATCTAAATGTGTAAAGTAACTAGTAACTAAAGTAACTAGTAACTAAAAAACAGAAGTGAGATGTCTCACTCTGTAGCTAAAACAGAGCTCAACACACAGGGTGAAAAGAGGAGCTGCAGCAATGTGCAGTACAACAAAATATATGGTGTGTTATGAAAATTAAACCATGTAATTATTCTGGTACAACCTCTAAATCCAATTGAAAATGAGCACTTTAACATCTTCAGGTCCTGTGTGTGTGTGTGTGTGTGTGTGTGTGTGTGTGTGTGTGTGTGTGTGTGTGTGTGTGTGTGTGTGTGTGTGTGTGTGTGTGTGTGTGTGAGAAGATGAACTGCTACCTCCTCTGTCAGCTCTAGCCACTGGAAAGAAATAAGAGGAGAAATCAGACCAATCACAACAGCTGGTCAGTCTGATGTCATGTTGCCTGAGCTCATTAATATTCATGAGCTAGGTAAAGGGCGCTGATAGCCAGGCTCTCATTGGCTAGCTGTTAGCCAATCAGAGTCCAGCAGCTTAGCTGGTTAAATATTAATGAGAACTGGCCCAAATGGAGCTGATCTTCCTGCAGGCTTTCTATACCACGCTAGAATGGCTTAAAAACAAGGTAACCACGGTAACCAAGTTACAGAGTCCATGGTAGAACTTCAGACCTTAACACAAAGTCATGAGATACGGGTGGTAGGGCACGTTTAAATATTGTGATGTTAGTCCAATAGCTTTGAGGACATAATCCCAGTAAATTACTCTATCTTTTCACTCAAGTGGACTTCATTAACCCTTTTTATTGGCTCATCAACAGTGATTGATTTGACCAGAACCTGGTTCTAGTGACCTGGTTCTAGATACTACAGGTTCCTGGAAAGAACAGCTCTGTATTTCGTGAGGATTTTTTCCTTCCATCGATCCAACCTGTGCACCTTTCAGGGCTTTCCATCCAGTGACTGTAAAGGGTCTCAGGTGTAGCCACATTTCAGATATTCCATTGTTCTTTCTCATAAAGTCATGAATGATGGATGAGAAGCAGAGTCCCCCAGTGTGTCTTCATAGTGTTTTTTCTTCACTTTCAAGTTCAAGTTCAAGTTCAAGACCTTTATTTGTCCCCGAGGGGCGATTGATTTTGCTGCAGTAGCAAGAAATTGACACACAATACATGAAAAGAAAGACGACAACATCAATTAAAATACATTATCAAACCAAATGGGGAAAATAAATACCACAACATTGAAAGTTTAAGTCCCTTCTGTGCCGACAGATCTATTATCTATTCTTTACAGAGAGATCGCAGAGGGGACGAAGGAGAATTTATACCTATTTGTTTTTGGCTGGTGGCGAAATTCAGCATTCAGGGGGTGAGAACTATCGGACATGATGGATTTTGCCTTTTTAAGCACATGTCTGTTATACAGATCAGTTGGTGTCATCTGCTGAATACCAATGATTTTGCTGCTAACTTTAATTACCGTTGCAAATGTGTTTTTCCGTTTTAAACTCAGAGAAGCATACCAGCAAATACATGAAAAGGTAAAGACGGACTCAATAAAAGATTTATAAAACAATGTCATCAGGGATCTGTCCACTTGAAACTTAGCTAGCTTTCTCAGACAGAAGAGACCTTGATGACTTTTCTTACTCATCCTGTCTGTGTTTAGTTCAAAGGTCAACTTGTTATCAATGATGATTCCCAGATACTTGAATGACTCAACAATTTCAACCTCTTTTCCATCTATAATCATCTTTCCAGGAGTGGGATGGTGACGTCTAAAATCAATGCACATGTCCTTTGTCTTTGGAACATTTAAGTCTAAAAAGGCTTCTTTACACCAGTTTAAATCATCTGCAAACTTTACAGTGTAGTTATTGGTCAGTTCACTGCGGCAGTCATTAGTGTACATAACATTTTCTGCCTCTCTCTCTCTGTCTCTCTGTCTCACATTGATGCATCGGTCCTCATCTTTCTGTTCAAATACCAGTTTATTGGGTTATCTCATGCAGCACTGCAGCATAGCGGTAAAGAACGGAGGACAAGAGTAGAAACAGGGAAAAAGAAAGGAAATGACGGGTGAGTAGAAGAGTTAAAGAGCACCACTGCTGCACGACCTTGCTGTCAGTGTCTAAAGGGACGAAGAAGGTGCTCGTCAGCGCGGTGGGGAGAGCAGCAAAGACACAGGGTTTAGGGAGTAGTATGTAAGGCAGAAATTCCATGCAGGGACTTTGGGGGTCAAACAAGACTTTCCCATTATTCCGGTGTGTCACGGAAGCATGAGCCCAACCATGACGTACCACGAAGGGACGCCAATAGTCCCGACCAACCTCGTTTAGATAAGATGCTAAAGGAGACCTGTCATGACCGAAAGAACCAGATCCAGGGCACAAGAGGCCAAAATGGGTCTCTTCAGAAGGGGGCGTCCCCCTTAGAGATCGGGTGAGAAGCTCAGTCATCCGAGAGGAGCTCGGAGTAGAGCTGCTGCTCCTTCACGTCGAAAGGAGCCAGTTGAGCTGGTTCGGGATCTGGTGAGGATGCCTCCTGGGGGCCCCCTTAGGGAGGTGGTCCAGGCACGTCCAGCTAGGAGGAGGCCTCGGGGAAGACCCAGGACTAGGTGGAGGGACGTCCAGCTGAGAAGAGGCCTCGGGGAAGATCCAGGACTAGGTGGAGGGACGTCCAGCTGGGAGGAGGCCTTGGGGAAGACCCAGGACTAGGTGGAGGGACGTCCAGCTGGGAGAAGGCCTCGGGGAAGAACCAGGACTAGGTGGAGGGACGTCTAGCTGGGAGAAGGCCTCGGGGAAGACCCAGGACTAGGTGGAGGGATTATATCTCCAACCTGGCCTGGGAATGCCTCCGGATCCCCAGTTAGAGCTGGTTAATGTGGTTCGGGGAAGGGAAGTTTGGGGCTCCCTGCTGGGGCTGCTGCCCCCGAGACCCGATACTGGATAAGCGGACGAAGATGGATGGATGGAAAAAGGAGACCTTAAGCATCAATAACAACGCCAAAGGCCCGTGGCCAAGCGTCCGTATTTTACGAGATGGGAGGGAGAATGTGTTGAAAGAAACAGCTTGAAAAAGATGAGAACAGTTGACCAGGTTAAGACCAGATCCATGTGTGATTCATGCAGTGTAACAACGCTAACCTTTAGAGAAACCTCCCACAATCACAGCGGGTGTTGAAAAATTCTCCTTTACTGCAGCAACGAGACTGATGCCGTGTTCCTTTTATTCAGCATGTTAACTTTTAATTATTTCTTCACACTGAGTGTTCAGCCTCTGAAGAGTGGAGCATCATTACGCAGGACAAAGTGGTCCCAGACTTCAGGGTTCCCCCCCCCCCGCTCACACACTGAAGCTGCCAGCGTCTCTTTTACATCATAATCCTGTGGAGTGATTTCAAAGGGGACTGTCCATTTCTCCGACGCTCCATTGTTCCGACATCTCAATAACACTAAAAATTCCCTTTAGTCCTCCAGCCCACTAGTCCGACTTCCCTTTGTTTCAAAGAAATAAACCCTCTGCTGCAGCATCCCATTGTTCCAACCGTATAGGCTTTTTATATAGGTTAGGATAGCCGATTGGTTGGGGTTAGGCATTTGACCTAGAGTGATTAAGGTTAGGATAGCCGATTGGTTGGGGTTAGGCATTTGACCTAGAGTGATTAAGGTTAGGATAGCCGATTGGTTGGGGTTAGGACTTAATGGGGTTTTGTGTGAGATTGTGTGGATTAGGCTAGATCAGGGGTTTTCAAATTGGGTGAATGCAGGCCTCCCCTTAGAGTAGTTAAGGACAGCTGAGCCCCCCCCCTTCCCAAAATCCCACTCAAAACACTCAAAGCATTCGGGGCAATGGCCAGGCTTTTGATGCACAGAGGTATTCGATGGGGGGCGGCACTGCAAAGAGACATAAATGCAAGTCGTCCTCCACCTGCAGCCGTGATTTGTATATGTTTTGTACACACTACTTGTGTGTAAACCATCCATCCATCCATCTTCGTCCGCTTATCCGGTATCGGGTTGCGGGGGCAGCAGCTCCAGCAGGGAACCCCAAACAACTACACACAAGTAGGTGGAGGTGAAGGGGATTAGGACTTGTATAGCCTTAGTGAAGATCTGGGGGAGCTTTCCACAGACAACCAGAAACGGGTGATCGGCATTTCTCCCAGTCTCTGTTACACTGTGACAGAGGTGCAGCCTCGGACCCCGACCAGGTGAAATCGAACGTTAACTCAGGATCATATTTCCTGTCTCCTCCCTTTAACCCTCGGATGGTATTCAGGTCAAATTGACCCATTTCTAATTTTTACAAGAAGTAAAATGGTCCAAGTTCCATGTTTTCTACCTGAAATCAGCACCTTACCTTATTTCCTGAGATAAACATGTATTCCTGACACAGAACATTATTCTGAATATGACACTTATGTTGTTTCCATAGTGATTTTTAACATGAATTATAACCTGATGATAAAAACGAACCCCACTTCCATCTTTAATAGTGTTCTAGTAGAGACTGATTCATTCCCTGAACATAGATGGTATCTCAGCTGCTGGAAATGGAGATAAAGACCATATTTGGTAATAGATTATGAAGGAAAATTGTATTTCAGAATTGTTTTAAAACCCCAAATAAGTCCGGGTCAGTTTGACCCGAGGGACACGAGAGGGTCCCGACAGTGAAGGCAACACGAGGGTTAAAACCAGACCCTCTGACCATAATGATGCAGCTTCTCTAGCATTCACCAAGACTAAGATGTCTCCCTCATCCTAACCAAGTTGTTTTTGGCTTTAACCTTATCAATGCTACATCAAATAATGGCTCTATTTTTTGGTGGATGTATTTGTTTCATTTTTAATGGACCATGTACAATATAAATCACACATGTGATCGTTTTTGGATTGCTGTACAAAAGGCGGTGGTGACGAAGGGTTTATGGTTTGGTGGTTTATGGTTTTAGTTCACGTTTATATAGCTGTGCTAACTTGTATGCACTCTACAGCTTTACATTTGCAAGCAACATTTGGTATTTGAGGTGCGTGCAGGTCCACTTGGCTCACTCGTCGGTCTACAGGAGGAAAAAAAGGCTCTGCAGATTTAAAAATAGAACATGTACACACTGTATAATGAGTCCCAAGGACAGAAAAAAAGACAGAAGAACTGGGAATTTGGAGAGCTTGGACACTTCTCTGTGGTTACCATACCAACAACACAAGAGGCGGAGTTTGTGTGTGTGTGTGTGTGTGTGTTACAGTGGGATCTATGGCAGTTTGGCAGGATGGATGGTGTAGCCTGCAATTAAAGGGGTTGTATGAACCTGTGAACAGACACACACACACACTTTATAGTCAAGTAGCATAGCAAGCTACTCTTTACCTTCCATTAGCATCTCTACTTCCACAGCATTCACACTACGGTAACATCTTAATATTTTTTAAATCAGTCTTCAATGTTGACACCAGCATATGACAATAAAAAAACACACACCCTCACTGAGTTATTATCCAAGAGGAGAATATGCAGGGTTGATATTTGGAACCTAGGCTCTGACAATCTCAATTATCTTTGAAACTTTTCAGCCATTTTCAGCGTGTAGCTTGCTAGCTCGAAGCGAAAGGAAAGTTGATGGCAACACAGAGAGAGTGGAAGGTGAAGGGGGGCCAAGCCTGGACCTGTCCACTTCCTTTGAACCAGACTAGCCCAGAGCAGACAGCAGGGCTTTAGACGGAGAAAACCCAAATGGAAAATCCCAAAAGGGTCACACAGGAGCATAAATAGAAATAATTATTCAACACAATTGCCCGTTGAATCGCCCGTTATTACAGGCTTCTCACATCTATGACATACTCACCTCTCCCACTTCACATCTCCACGGTGGCCGGATTGTCCCTGTACAACGCACACACATAAACCCACACACTTACACACACGGCAGGGGGCAGCATGGGTCAGATCCTCCATAGATTCAGACACTAAGACCCCCCATGTCGGACGCTGGCTGTCTGCCTGTAAGGACTGGGGCACAGTGAGGTGCTGGCGGCTCCCTGCCTCGCCTCAGCTCAGCTTTTATTCCACAGCTTTTCTCTACCATCTTCATTTTTCCTTCCCCCTTTCGGGTCATTGTGGGCACCCGCCTCTGTGCACGGTGCCAAGCGAATCCACGGCTTTTGCAGGGCTGCAGATGTAGTCCCTGCAGCTTTCTGGGAAACAGAGATTTCTCTTTCAGCCTTCAAGAAACTTTATTTTGCTGTCCAGCTGTTAAAAAAAGTTGCTTCCAGTTTTGTTGTCTTGTGGTTGGACTGTATATTTTGTATAAGTTGCAGGCAGGATTTCAACCCACAACCTCTCTGTCAACAATCAGGACCTTTTGAGCTACATCAGCTTTCACACAGAGAATAATTGCACTCAAAGTACACAAAGTACTTCATGTCTACTTGGGTGGGAGTAGCTCAGCCCGTAGGGAGTACCTAAGGGTTGCCGGTTCTAGTCCCCGTACAGACCAAAGTACTGAGTGTGGATTGGTAGCTGGAGAGATGCCACTTCACCTCCTGGGCAAGGCACCGTACCCCCCCCCCACCCACCCACCCACCTACTCAGTGTGCTGGTCCAGCACTGGCACTCTGACATCTCTCCATTAGTGCATGAATGGGAACGAGTGTGTGTGTGTGTGTGTGTGTGTGTGTGTGTGTGTGTGTGTGTGTATTTCAGGCCTATGTGTAGTAATTACTGGGGATCAATAAATTAGAAATTAAATTACAAATGATTGCGATGAAGATCACAGCAGGACAGGAGGATGCTGTCCAAGAAACGTCCTCTTGGACGATGTCTTCCACCCTCTTTGCAGAGCCCCCACTGGAGGACTTTGGATTCCTTTTACTGTCATTGAGCTAAACACAGAAATATATAAAGGACAAATGGACAAAATTGAACAAAGTTGTTCCTGCCTGTGGCCATGAAACGTTTTGAGTGTTTTCAGCTAAAACCACAGAATATAATATGTATAATTTATATCTTCAACTGTGAAATACTGATTCAACAGTACAGTCATTTTGTGCAAGAACTACTCAACCGTGCAATATACTCTGGTTTCTACTATTTAATCTCCCTAAGATGAAGTTGTCCTTTGAAACGTGAGGTCACTTCTTCAAAAGCCAGTTCAGCAATTCAGGCTGGCTTGTGTGAGTGTGTGTGTGTGTGTGTGTGTGTGTGTGTGTGTGTGTGTGTCTCACCATTGTTCTTATTGTTATTCAATCAGTCAGTTTATAGGTTATTATGTTTCTATTAGTTATTATTATAGTCATATTTAATCATAATCTAATGCACTGTTCACTTTTGCACACAGTCTCGGTATCTCACCTTATCATGTGTGATTTTTATTTTTATGTATGTGTGATATATGTGTGTATATGTGATATATGTGTGTATATGTGTATATACGTGTGATATGTGTGTATATATATGTGTGTGATATGTGGTACATGTGTGACATACGTGTGATATGTGTGTATATGTGTATATATGTGTGTATACACGTATATATATATATATATATATATATATATATATATATATATATATATATATATATATATATATATATATATATATATATATATATATGTGTGTGTGTGTGTATGAGTGGACTGAGCTGCTTCCTGTGTGATTGCAGACTCTTCTGTGTCCCAGCGGCTCTCTGCTGCTCTCTGCTGGAAAAGGTTTCCATTTGCACAACATGTCAATTTAGTGAATCCACAATAAAAAACTGAGTTTTGCCACAAATGATTGCAGTTCTTGTTCTTTCTTCCTTCGTGTAATGAGTTCTTTAAAAGATCGATTGCAGTGTGTGTTCACGAATTAAAAACACAAGAAGGAAAAAATGCTCCAATAATAAAAATAAATGTACATGAAAAATACACATTATAAATCTCTGAGCTGTCCTGGCTAAAGATAAAATATGATCTATTGAGGGTTCATTTTGAGTACTTTTTGAATTCCTTTTGCATTTGTTTGAATGTTATGTATACATATTAAATATATAGTAAGTTAACCCTTGTGTTGTCTTCCTGTTTAAATTGAAAATCAACACTTTTGACGCTTTTTATCGATGGTTTTAACTTTTTCTTACGTTTTTGTCCCTTTTTTTCAACCCTTTTGACGCTTTTTGTCACTTTTTTGTATTCAACACTACGTAACACTAACTTCTTAACTTTAGTTTTACAGTTATTTTTGGAATTTATGGTCAATAAACCTCATTTATAGGAAATTATACCTAATGTTTGAGTTAGAAAAGCAGAAATTAGGAATTATTGAGACTAAAATTAAAGGAATGGATGTTGATGATAATCACAGACTGGAATATGTCAACTTTTACTCCCAATACTATTTCAAAAACACTTCAATTTGGTTTCAAATGCTATAAAATTGAATAAGACGCCCCAAAATTAATGAAAGTAGAGATTTGTACTTGGCAAAGAGCGTTGTGTGGAATCAATCATGTTATTTTGGGGAATTAAAAAGAACATTGATATAGGACAACATGAGGACAACATGAGGACAACATGGGGACAACATGAGGACAACATGAAGACAACATGAGGGCAACATGAGGACAACATGAAGACAACATGAGGACAACATGAGGACAACATGAGGACAACATGAGGACAACATGAGGACAACATGAGGACAACATGAATTATAGAGCGCTCTAGACCTGCTCAATCTGTAAATTATAGAGCGGTCTAGACCTGCTCTATCTGTAGATTATAGAGCGGTCTAGACCTGCTCTATCTGTAAATTATAGAGCGCTCTAGACCTGCTCTATCTGTAAATTATAGAGCGGTCTAGACCTGCTCTATCTGTAAATTATAGAGCAGTCTGGACCTGCTCTATCTGTAAATTATAGAGCGGTCTAGACCCGCTCTACCTGTAAAGTGTCTCGAGATAACTCTTTTTAATGGGAATGTCTGTTCTAATCTCATTCTATTTCTATGGCTGCAACATACTGTGAGCCTGTAAATAATGTAGATAATACTGCAAATGTGTCGCTCCATCTACTATATCAATGTGTGTGTGTGTGTGTGTGTGTGTGTGTGTGTGTGTGTGTGTCAGGGCTGACCTCAATGTCCACACAATGCTCGGGTGTGCCAGTGTGCCGGGTTATAGAGGGTCACACACCCTCGGCACGCAGTAACCGCATGGGTGACTTATTTGACTTCTGACTTTATTGAATTCAGAAAACACACAAGAAAGAAAACAAGCAATTTAAGAGAAAACAGTATTAGATAATACTGCAAATTATCAGTATTAGTAGCAAATCTAATACATTTGCAGTATTATCTAACCCACTGATGACTGAAGACACGTCTAACTGCTCCACAGAGCTGTCCATCATCCTCTAAGACACCATTCAGGTTTCTGTTCCTGTCACAACTTCATCTGGCGGCCTCCTATTTTTGAAAGACTGTATGATACAAGTTGCCATGCCGATGATCAGCTGTTCATCAGATCATGGGTGTGATGTCACGGCGCGCTGGGTGAGTCTGCTGGCATTCAGTTATTTTCCCAACATGGAAAATGTTCAAATCCATCCATCCATCCATCCATCCATCCATCCATCTTAGTCCCCTTATCCGGTATCGGGTCTCGGGGGCAGCAGCTCCAGTAGGGGACCCCAAACTTCCTTTCCCCGAGCCACATCAACCAGCAATGACTGGGGGATCCCGAGGCGTTCCCAGGCCAGGTTGGAGATATAAGTCCTGGGTCTTCCCCGAAGCCTTCTCCCAGCTGGACATCCCTCCATCTAGTCCTGGGTTTTCCCCGAGGCCTCCTCCCAGCTGGATGTCCCTCCACCTAGTCCTGGCTCTTTCCCGGGGCCTCCTCCCAGCTGGACGTGCCTAGACCACCTTCCCAGGGACCCCCCCAGGAGGCATCCTCACCAGATGCCCGAACCACCTCAACTGGCTCCTTTTGACGTGAAGGAGCAGCAGCTCTACTCCGAGCTCCTCTTGGAGGACTGAGCTTCTCATCCGATCTCTAAGGGAGACCCAGCCCCCCCCCCCCATTTCGGCCGCTTGTACCCTGATGTTCAAATCATGAATTCCTTTTTGTGTATTTATTGTATAAAGAATCAAATCCACGAGTCAGTGGCTGCCTTTTTTTTTTTAATTATCGCTTTTTCCAACATTTGTCACTTTTTTAATGTTGTGGGTGATTTTGTTTTAATGTTTTTGGTGTTTTTTGATATTTTTAACATTGACATTTTCAGAGCTTATTTCGATGGCCCATTTTTTGTGACAAAAAAACCCTGAAAACGGGTCAAATGTGACCCCAGGGCAACATGAGGGTTAAAGATAAGGTGTCC
This sequence comes from Percina caprodes, assembly GCA_013375575.1. Taxonomy (NCBI): domain Eukaryota; kingdom Metazoa; phylum Chordata; class Actinopteri; order Perciformes; family Percidae; genus Percina; species Percina caprodes. The sequence continues at coordinate 5,425 of JABXJD010000274.1, read as the reverse complement.
AGGAAGTGGACGCCACAGGCTACTGAATGGACTCGGCTGATTCCCAAACACAGTCCATTTCTTTTATTAATTCAATGCAATTTTATTCATACTGTCACATCTTCACAGAAGTTCTCTCAGGACACTTTACAGGTGGAGTAGATCCGTCCTCGGGGCAGTCGCCGGCTGGGATCCGAGTCTCTGGCACAGCTCTCCTTTCTATTTTAATCTCAAGTCACGTTTCTCCGAGCCTCCAGAAATCATCCAGAAGTTACACAATCAGACAGCAGCCGTGTGACACAGGTGAATGTCCGTCCTCTGAACACCTGCACAGGTGATTTCACTTATTCTGGACTGGACTGGACCTTTTCAGGACTGAAACTTGTCCTCCTGATGCTGTTTTTTGGTTAACCCTCGTGTCGTCTTCCCGTCAAAATTGAAAATCAACACTTTTGTTGACGCTCGATCGATGTTTTTAACTTTTTCTTATGTTTTTTTGTTCCTTTTTTCAACACTTTTGATGCTTTTTTTCAATATTTGTCCCTTTTTGACATTTTCAACACTACCTTATTAACTTTAGTTTTAGTTATTTTTGGAATTTATGGTCAATAAAGCTCATTTATAGGAAATTATACCTAATGTTTGAGTTAGAAAAGCTGAAATTAAGAATTATTGAGATTAAAATTAAAGGAATGGATGTTGATGGATAATCACAGACTGGCATATGTCAACGTGTGTCAGGGAAACATATAAGCCCCCCCCCCCACCAGCTTTTCCTTAACATAACAGCGTCAAAAGGGACGCCAATAGTCCCGACCAAGCGTCTGTATTTTATGAGATGGGAGTGAGAATGTTTTTACGATGGTACCGATGAGCAGCAGTGGAAGAAAGTGTTGGATTTCTGCACAACGTGAACAGTAAGTTCATCAAAAATGCAACGTTTCAATCATGGACCTCCAATAGGCCTCATAATCCTGTAGACCCGCCTGGCTATAGTCCACCAGAGAGGGGTCATATCTGTTATTCAGGTGAAGCAACAGCTGCAGGCGCTTCAGTTGGCCAATCGCTGTACCATATGTCCTCAGGGCCTCAAGAATGACATATGTGTGTATGTGTGTGTGTGTGTGTGTGTGTGTGTGTGTGTGTGTGTGTGTGTGTGTGTGTGTGTGTGTGTGTGTGTTGCAGAGTCATGGGGGTGTGTCCAGGGTTACATCGGGTCAGCATGCAAACTAGAGTCTCTGCTCAGTTGACTTGACTCTCAACTGAGCCAAATGAATATGAATAGAGCTAGAATATAGATATATATTATATAGAATATAGACATAGAAAAGACTTCTCGGAGCACGTAGGCTGCACGCAGGGTCATGCACATCGGCGGGTTTGCACAAACATTAAGACAATAGGAGGTTTGGTCTGAGTATTTACCTGCGTGACTTCACAAAGGCTGCAGTTTGATAAGTAATAAAAACATTGAGTTGATAACGGATCTACTGTCTGAAAGTCCAAAAAAGTAGATAATGCTCAAAAGATGGACTTTGCTTTCTTTTTGCTTGATTTTTATTGAATTCTTTTGAGAGTCCGTCTCCCTTTTGGTTGACCTACTAAAATAAAACTTATTTTTGTATATTTTATTTTATTAAAACATTTATATCAATAGCCTGACATGATTCTTGTTTTTTTAATAATTACTTTTCCTTTTCTCTGACCTTTCACTCTGTATTTTCCTCCTCGCTTGATGGTTCTTGTACGAAATACAGAGTGAAGAAAGAAACAAGGGGAAATACTAGAGCAGGGGAATGAGAGGGGAATGTCAGAGCAGGGGGAATGAGAGGGGGAAACGCCAGAGCAGGGGGAATGAGAGGGGGATACACTAGAGCAGGGGAATGAGAGGGGAAACGCCAGAGCAGAGGGGAATAAGAGACGGGAATGTCAGAGCAGGAAGAACGAGAGGGGGCAACGTCAGAGCAGGGGGAATGAGAGGGGGAAACGCTTGAGCAGGGGGAATGAGAGGGGAAATGCTAGAGCAGGGGAAATGAGAAAGGGAAACGCCAGAGCAGGGGGAATGAGAGGGGGAAACACCAGAGCAGGCGGAAGGAGAGGGGGAATCACCAGAGCAGGGGGAATGAGAGGGGGAAACACCAGAGCAGGGGGAATGAGAGGGGGAAACACCAGAGCAGGGGGAATGAGAGGGGGAAACACTAGAGCAGGGGGAATGAGAGGGGGAAACGCCAGAGCAGAGGGGAATGAGAGACGGGAATGTCAGAGCAGGAAGAACGAGAGGGGGGCAACGTCAGAGCAGGGGGAATGAGAGGGGTAAACGCTTGAGCAGGGCGAATTAGAGGGGGAAATGCTAGAGCAGGGGAAATGAGAAGGGGAAACACCAGAGCAGGCGGAAGGAGAGGGGGAAACACCAGAGCAGGGGGAATGAGAGACGAATATAGAACCCTTTTTCATTTCATAGACTATACACACTAAAAAAACGCTGGGTTATTTTAATAACCCAGATTCTGGGTTAAGGGTGCTGGGTCTGAGGTTGGGTTGATTTAACCCTCATGTTGTCCTCGTGTCAAATTTGACCCATTTTCTGTTTTTTTTCATCAAAAAAATGGGCCTTCGAAATAAGATGAAAATGTCAACATTAGAAATATCCAATAACTTTAGAAAAAATTTAAAAAAAAAAACATCCACCACATTAAAAAAGTGACAAAAATGTCAGAAAAAGCAATAATTTTTTTTTACGGTTGATTGGAAGACAACACAAGGGTTAAACCAACGTTGGGTCAAAGATTCGGACCCAACACGACGGGTCAAACCAAAGCGAGGCTCATTCTTCTGCCATTTCTGGACAGAAGGCCCCAGGACGTCGACGACCACAGCGCCGGTAAGCGGTAGGAAACTTTAAGACGGTAAAACAATACAAATATGTTCAAATAACCAGACAATTTTAGGGATAATGTGAACTGAAAGACATGTTAGCATTAACTTAGCTGTCTGTATGGTTAACCGTGACGTTAGTTCACTTTAGCTAATGCTAGCTAGCGAGCTATAAGGCTAGCGCTATAGGACATTAACGTTAGCAATTAACTGTTAGCTCAAACTCATGTTGTAGTTAGCTGCATCTCCTCTAACGTTAGCTAGTAAATCTTTAGTTTTCTATATCGCTATTTGTGGTTCCTGTAATCACACTAACACCCTAACACAGAACTATATAACGTTAACGTTATGAGTAGCTGTTATTTAGCGTCCCACACGCCATTGACGCACTTGACAGTGAGGATGACGGAGGTAAAAGGACCGTTAGCTAGCGCTAACGCTATGGCCTGAGCTCTAAAACTATAAAACCTGATAATAACGCAGAACAGGACAATGATAAAGTAAAGAGACTTGTTCTCGTTTGTGTATTTTAATTTGTGTTGTTGAATAATTGTAGGGGACCCTACACGTTTCCCTTCTCATTCCCCCTGCTCTAGTGTTTCCCATTGTTTCCCCCTGCTCTAGTGTTTCCCCTCTCATTCCCCATGCTCTGACATTCCCCTCTCTCGTTCCTCCCGCTCTAGTGTTTCTCCTCTCATTCCCCCTGCTCTAGTGTTTCCCATTGTTTCCCCCTGCTCTAGTATTTCCCCTCTCATTCCCCTGCTCTGCCGTTTCCTCTCATTCCCCTGCTCTGACATTCCCCTCTCATTCCCCCTGCTCTGACATTCCCCTCGCATTCCCCCTGCTCTAGTGTTTCCCCTTGTTTCCCCCATGACTGAACATGCTGCGTCCTGTTTACCCGACACGCACACGCCTGTATAGGTGACTGTTGAGATATTTTGGTTTGGGCCTGTTAGTCCAACCGTAGATTAGTTCTTACTGTACACAGAGAAAGCTTTTGGCTCAAAACTCTCGCTTAAAACCAAATGCAGCAATATAACTGCAGCCTGAGCCAGTGAGACCTTGGCTTTTGTTCACTCTCATTGTAATGACCTGGATGAATGAAGACGAAATGAAAGAACACATGAAAGGAATCAAGACTATTTTTATTCTGGCCTTCATTGTGGACTGCTTGACATTACACTCTGCTCTGCTGGACCTGCGTGCTTTAAATACAGTCATTCATAAACTCTCAACCTGTCAACGTCTTTAGAGAATATCAAGTCATGCAACAGCTGTCAGCCAATCCTGGTGTTTGATAACCTCTCCTGATCCCATTAGCCTGCAGGCCATCGAGTAGTTACGTGAACGGTAACCGTGCCAACTGGCAGCCTGGAAAACCCACAAGAGCCAATGGTGTCATACGTTCTCTCTCTCTCTGTCTGTGTGTGTCTGTGTGTGTGTCTGTGTGTGTGTGTTACCAAAAGTGTTACAACCTTCCTAATATGGCAGCTTTCTACCATTTCCAGATTGTGAAGGAGAAAGTTCAGACAGACTAGATTATTCCCAAGAATTTAAAGGTCCCATATTATGCTTATTTTCAGGTTTGTAATTGTATTTGAGGTTTTTTACTAGAACTGGATGTCTTACTCTCCAAGGAAATGAAGACCCAAAAGCAGAGATCACAACGCTTTGTGAGGTTGTGCAGCACTGCGTGAAAGCTTCTCACCTTTTTTCATCAAATAGTTTTTGCTCCACATTTTGATGCTGCAGTGAATAAGTGAATAATTTGACCTTATTTGCTGATCTCGACTGTATTTGGGTTATCGGCCGCACTCAGTGTTTGTTAAGTCTGTGTATCTGATTTAGTAATATGTACACAAGAGACACGGTCTGCCAGGGAAAAAGGTCACTCAATGAGAAAAGAGATGAAATGAAGTGTGAAAAGCTCCAACAGACAGCACGGAGATTTGATTGCAGCCTGCGGGAACCTCACAGTGCAAAACAAAAGTCGTCTGCCCTACAGACAGAGGCCAGCAAGATAACAGGCATGCATTACAGCAGCTGTCCCTAGCAAAGATCACATTTTGCAGAAGGTACTGCCAATCTTCATCAAGCTCTGACCACCCACTCTTGGAGGAATTCATGCCTCTTCCATTTTGTGTGAACAAAGCTTTTGTTCCTTGTGCAATTAAATCTGGAACCTTTTAGGCCTTTAATGTAATGACAGGACAGATAAAGACATGAAAAGTGGGGAATGACATGCAGCAAATGGCTGCAGTTCGGAGTCGAACCCACGGCCCACTGTGTCAAGGAGTAAATCTCTATATTGGGCGCCCGCTCTACCAACTGAGCTATCCGGGCGCCATTAAATATGTAAAGTTGCACAACTCTTGAATGCACATTTGTATCAGTATCACTGGTTCTTTCTCACTATATTTTGGCTTTATCGAGACAAAATATAATGCCCTGTGGATGGTTGAATGTATGTATTATGTGTATTGTACTGTACATATGCAGTGTCTCCCTCATTATATGGAAAACTTAGGTGCGTAGATTTTGGGGGCTTTTTTCCTTTATTTTAGAGTGACAG
>JABXJD010002737.1:0-45310 GCA_013375575.1 Percina caprodes | reverse complement strand
ATTTCATTCGGTATTCATTTTTGAACACAAACCATAACCTATGTAAATAAGGATCCCTTAAATTTGGTCATTACTGACTACAAAGTCATCAGAAATGTTAAAAGCCATGGCCAAACCAATGAAAACAAAAGCCAAGCTGGAGGTACCCTTAAACAGCTAAAGTCATGTTAAATTGTTCAACTTTGATGATGATAAATCAGTAAAATATTTGATTTATGTGTTGTCAAAGCGGTGAGGCTGTTTTCCTTCTATGCATGTGTTTTGTTTGCAGTGTGCAGTCAATCATCTACGATGCGCTGTTTACTTGTCAAAATAATGCAGCCTGCAGAGGCTAATTACCCCCCCAACAGAACCGTTCCTCAATATCCAAGCTCATCCAGGAGAATCTCATTCACATCACGCCACTCTGTCACATACATGTGACAAATGACCCCATATGCAGTGAAGACAACAATCAGTGTAATCTGGTAGGATTCTGCTGGGCGAGCTGAGTCATGTTATCATAGGAGTGAAATAGTAAACACTTCTGGGAAATATTCAGCTTTTGGCTTCAGAGACATAGAGAGAGACAGGCCGTGTGTGTGTGTGTTTGTGTGTGTGGTGCAGTCAATGGCCACTGTGAAAAGGCCGACTTGTCCTGGAAAAGATCTACTGGTAGTTTTTAATGTTGAATTTTTTCTCCAAATTCCAAAGGCTCCCCTCGCAGTAGCTGTTCACAGCTTTGGGTAGGGACTGAAATATTGGGATTGCGGACACAACTTTGGGAATATGATGAGAAATCATTTGGTATTTGCTATGGGCCCAGAACGGTTTAATTAAAATGTTACTACGGTTTGAGGCCAGAATTTTACAGGTGGTCCCGATCACTCAGAAATGTCTTATTTAGGACATGAGAAGATACTGTTGAAAAGCTCTTTATTTGTGCAGATGAATGGATAAGCATGACAAGAAGACTAAAGCTAATTTGAAGCTCCTTTGAAAGATACTTTGTATTTACATGAAAAAGTGTTTTCCCTCCACTCTTTGCTCTAACGTGCAGGTGTCCACTGGACATGACCAAAATTTCTTGCTTGAGGCTCACAAGGAGCTCTTTTGATGGAGCAGCTTGCATCTCTGAAGCCTAATTCTGTTTGTTTATGTCACTTATCCTCTGTGAAGCATGAGATGGGATGCTCTAGTTTTCCTTCTGCTAATATACACAATCATAGGACGGCGTTCTGCATATAGTCATTAAAACGAGTTAAGAAACAGCCACAAAGTATCTGTAACTACCATCAATCTGAAATGAGCTACAAATGTGTTTTCAATACGCTGTAAAACACAAACAATGCTGAAAAAGCAACTCAATATTGGAAATGTTTCTTTCTGAAGAACAGATTGCTTCATTTTCAAAATACTTTCAGTAAAGATTAGAGCTGCAACCAAGAAGCGACAGAGCTGCATCCAGTGGATGTCCAGGGTTAGGCTGAGGTGAATGTTTATGATTAACGGAAAGAGCCTTAGCGGAAGAAAAAGAGAATGAAGTGGATTTCCCAAAAGGACGGTGTTGGATAAATCATCGTCCCTGTGACATTAAATCACGTGTTGTTGTGAAACTCCTTGGTTTCCCCTTTACTTTGAAACAATCAGTCAGGGCGTTCTGAAACTCTAGAAATCCCTTTCGGCTTTCCTTTCCTTTATGCACTTGTGAAGCTTCACTTTGGATGTCTCCTGCTAGATACTATTGTCGCATTGACTTGTATTGTTTGGTATAAAAGTAGTTATAATGGAAGACGAGGCCATTCTCTCTTTTACTATGGCCTTGTCAGTGGAGACTGGTGGTACCGAGGTAAGAAAAGGTAAACTCTAGGTCTAACTACATCCCTTTTACACTGGGTCTTACTCCATGTTTACACCTTAAAACAGGGGTCTTTAACTGTTGTTTAGGCCAAAGACCCCTTATTTGAAAAAGAGATGGAGCAGGGACCCCCTCCTACATGTAATGTATAAAATTGATTAGAGCCCGGCTGATAAAGGATTTTTAAGGCCGATACCAATATTATTTGGTTACTTAAAAATCTGATATTCTGATATATTGACATATATATATTTAAAAAATATATATACCCAGGAACGCATAATAAAACAAACAGATTTCCCTAACATTAGTTATTTGTAGTTTTAGTATTTATGAGTTCTCACTAAAATAATATTATAATAATAATTTGTTTTATTGTCACAACAGAACACAGGAACATCAAAATATATTAAAGTTCTGATAAATAAAATGCATTAAAATACAAACTTAAGATATGAAACTTAAAGTCCTTTGAACAAAAACACAATAACAGAAAAAAGAATCAGTGTTGCCAACAGAAATGTTGTAGAGCGCCCTCTGGTGGACAAACTATGCAACAGCAACACTCAAAACATGGTTGACTGTTTTTATTTTTTAAATATTCATTCAATCAATTTAACAATACTTTATTTGTCATTATAAATCCCTATAATCCCGATAATATATCAGATGGGCTCTAAAATAGATCTGCATATTAAACTGGGCCTACAATAACGTGATAGGTGACATCAGTGGATGGCTACCACAACTAAGTCAGCAAGCCTACCATAACGTGTACATTAAAAAGGATGTATCTGTATATGTTGGATTCATAATAATGTATATATGCTTTTTACTATCAAACAATAATTTGGTGGCCCCCTGCAGCAACTCTGAGGACCTCCTAGGGGTCCTGGACCCCCCTGAAGATCTTTGCCGTAAAAAGCCTGTAAGATGATGAGGGCCTAGTGTGAAGCTTAAGCACGAGGGTACGATGTTCTTAAGGTGTGTTCATTCATACAGACACTATTACCCTTTTCACACAACGGCTCAATTAGGGTTAAACCCACGTTGATGGACTCGGCTTCACAACCCAGGTCAAGAAGTGTGTCTCGCTTAGGATTGAACCATCTCCCAGAACAAATAATATTGGGCTGAATGGAACCTGGGTTCCTGCAATCTGACACAGGTTATCATGCATCCCGGTCCAGAATTCCTGGACATTATTACAGGTCCATAGGACATGAAGTAATTGGCCGTCCTGCTCTTTCAGACCAATTCTGAACTATCTGGAAGAAGCTCTGGAAAAGCGTCTGTCTCTCTCTTGTTTGTTCAATGGTTATGTATTTGTGCTTTAGAACATAATCACTGTGAACAATTCATAAAAAGCTTTATTTTTCTAATTCACAGCTCCATTTGCTCTCTCTCCATCTCTCTTTGCTCACCCGAGCTCACAGCGCAAAAATGCAGGCTGCAAAGAGCCTACTGCACAATGAGAAATTCAATGACAAAACTCTAGTTCAGGTGGTGTACAGCTGGACTGATATTAGCTGTTCACTGAATTTGAAGTGTAACCCCCCCCTGCCCATTTCTAGCACCTGAGGTAATTGGTATGCATCGCTCCCGGGTTGTGACCCAGGTCGGATCTGAGTTTGTCATGACAAGGGATCGACCCGTTTGGACTGGCTTGGTTTGAGTTTACAAAGAAGGGTTGAACAAGGGTCAGATAACGCTGGTCCAATGCTGGTCATTGGCGTGAAAGAAGTAAAAGAGACAGGCTTTCTCTTGTATCTAATGAGCCTAAAGCCTGTTTCTGTATAGGACATCTTTTACTCACACTTCTGATTTTCTCATATTGCCACTACACTGGCGCATGACAAAGTAGCTCTTGAGCAATGTGTTGTCATGCATTTTATGTTCTTTTCTAGTCCTGGTAACTTATGGTGTATGTTAGAAAAGTGGGTAATTTTTGAGTTAATTGAGTTAATTTTGTTAAAGGTCCCCTTGATTTGGCATTTGCCAAGATTTGAGTAGTGTTCACAATAAATGTCATCTTGTTGTGTCTCCAGTCAGTATGAGTGAACTAGAGGTAGATCAGCCAGGCCCATATACCAGCAGATATTAGCATATTGCGTATGTATACGTTGGCCGATTAGTAAAAAGACATTGTAGAACAGAAATACCTAACTGGGTAATTTAATAACAGTATTTCCATTACATAGTCTGTCAACCGGAGAAAACGTGTTTCTGAAAATATTTTTTAGTGAGAACTAGGCCGTGCAGTTGGTGTATCTGTCTTCATTTCAGATAGAGAAAGGTCAGTTTAAAAGATTTTTGTCAGATTTTGAGAGGCGTTCGTCACGCTTATCCCGCTCGTCATTTACGGGTTGGAACTCCACCAATCAGATAGGTCATTGAGTCCAAATTCAACATGTCAAATTGGCCAAAATGAGGATCCACGGCTCATCCGACGGAACGGAACACACCGAACAGACTTGAGTCAGCGACCTCGCCAGACTGTTCGACGGCCAATTATCGGGTTAGTGTGTCAGCATCTTAAGGGATCTGTAAGATTGTCGCTTATATTATGTGATTATGTAAAAATAAGATAAAGTTGAAATCTAGTATATGGTTGGACTGCTTAATTGTGGCCAAATTGCTACAGGAATAGTCAGTGGTGGTGTCTATAATGTGACTATAGATATTAAAGGTCCCCTAATACTGTATCTTAAGTCTCTTTTATATAGACCTTAATGGTCCCTTAGTACTGTATCTGAAGTCCCTTTTATATAGACCTTAGTGGTCCCCTAATACCATATCTGAAGTCTCTTTCCCAAAATTCAGCCTTAGTGCAGAATTACAGCCACTAGAGCCAGTCCCACAATGAGCTTTCCTTAGTGTGTGCAATTTCTGAGTCTGTAGCTTTTGAGAGGAGGGCAAGGTGGAGGCTGGGGGTGTGGCCTTGACCAACTGCCACTTTGCTCGTTTGAAAGCCATGATGTCTCTCATGGGTGGGCCAAATTCTGAAAAGCAGAGAAAGGGGAGGTAATCTTGCCCCTTATGACCTCATAAGGAACAAGATTCCAGATCGGCCCATCTGAGCTTTCATTTTCTCAAAGACAGAGCAGGATACCCAGGGCTCGGTTTACACCTATCACCATTTCTAGCCACTGGGGGTCGATAAGCAGGCTGGGGGAACACATATTAATGTTAAAAAAAAACTCATAAGGTGAAATTTAATGTCATGCGACCTTAAAATGATTAAATTATTTGTATGGTTTAGCCCCCAAAATACTATCAGTCATTATACATCATTATCAGAATCATCTGATTTTAGTATCACCCCCAACTATTTTCAACTCACACAGATGCATTTTTGCCTCAACTAGATTAGACCTAGATTAAAATCATATGTCTGCATCCGCTTGTGTCGTTACATTAACTTTGCATGTAATCACACCCCCTCTAATATTTGCTCCCCGCTCAGTCTGAAGCTACTGTTTGCGTGTCACTGGGGGAAAATCAACGCTTGCAAGCTTGTTATCAAGCATTGTGTAAATAATTAACTGACAACTTGTGGCATGCAGCATATTAAGAATATTGGAGAGAAATATATTTGAAAAGAAAATTAACTTCTCTAAACCACACCATGTTCAGACCATCTTTGTCATGACCACACCTATAGACACATTGTAGAAATGTATCAATCCTTACATAAAAATGACCCCTCACATATACACAGAACATGTATAGTTTATTCATATATTGACCTTGTTTTGAGTATATATTGCATTGTGGGGGCTTAATATTGTGAAATTAAGTTGAGTAAAAATTGGCTGCATCGTATCTTCATAGCACAGCATCTATAATGAATGTATATAATCATAAAGCCTATTTCAAACACAAATATTCCGCATGCATCAGTTATTAAACTGGCCGCAAAATTACTTTTAACATGTTATATGGTGCATTTGATTACTGATGTGTAGAATATTCTTGACCAAGAAAAGAGGTTTTAAAGCTATAGGTCGTAGTTTCTGTAATAAAGTAATAACAGCAAAACTGTCGGCGCGTCCACATGATACAAACCTTCCGTGGTCGATCCCGCACCCCCCTCCCCGAACAGATTATTATTATTATTAATATCATAAAGTTACGCACTAAAGCTTTAAGTCAGTGCAGTAACAGCACTGCACTCAAATCTTTCTATGTTGACCAACTTTCATTCTAGTGTGTAATTGACATCACATAAGTTGCCCCAAATGTTTGACATTTAATCCCTCTAAATGGTTTCAGGATAACAATCTAAAAAGCAGTTAAAGCAAAGAAATCAGGAGCCGTAAGATAAAAGGGAAAGTAAAGGGCTGACCCCTGTGTAACCTCAGTCTGTGGATGCTTCCCAAACCTTTTCCCTAAGGCTAGGATTAACATGTCAACCAGGCAGCCTGTATAAAAGGGAACATGGACACATCTTGTCTAATGAGCTGCATCACAGGAAACTAATCTCTACTTAAAAGCAGGCCCAGCAGAGGCTGTAGCTACCACTGAGGTCAGATCCTTTGTATTTTGTATTTATTTATAGTAGAACTTATAGTAAACCTTACGTTTAATATATGTTGTATTGTTTGCTTGCCTGTAGAAGTTCAACTGACGGCAAAATGATTCAGCATTGTAAACTCTTATCAACGTAGAGAGAGCTTTAGAAAAAATAAAACGGTAACACTTTATTTTAAGGGTTGTAATTTCATAATAGTTTCCGGGGGAGTTTTCTGAAAACAGCTATGTAATGTGGAACGACTTATACAACAAAGAACAGAAAACAAATGGCTCGGGATCAGCTATTTTGGTAACAGTTTGGATAGCTGTGTTGAGTTTAAAAACTGAGTTTAAAAAGGGGGCTGGGGGGAGACACGACTTTGACACGTGACCTCACTACTTCTAAGCTCCTGGACCCAATAAACACAAAAAGCTGATCACTGCGGCCACAACAGAATCCCACCAATAACTTTCCATATGCAGGATTTGGAAAAACGAGAGACTCGACCAACGTACACCAACATTTTAACATAACGTATGTCTTCACTAGAGTAAGAAAAGGCAAAGGATTTGCTCGTCCACTTGTTGCACCTTATTAAAAGTTCTTACTATAACTGTGTGCTCCATATGTGATCTTCCCAGATCAGACCCCGGTTGTCCTGTCTGTTGAGGCACTGGGGCACTGGTTTGAGCTCTAAGTAGGCTGATGGGTGGAGACCCTTTCACCTTTATTCCTTCAAATGCCTGTCCCTAACTCTCTATTACATGTCTTGTGTTATAATATAAAACTAATAATAAGGTGGCAAAATGCACATCCAAATGTTCCAAGTTTGACTGACTCCTATGCTATTGTAAAAATCTTCCAGTCCTCTTGCAGCGTTTTCAACAAACATCCTCAGTATATTGCCGTGACCTGGACGGGACGCAGTGCCAAGCCTCCACCTCAGGCTCAGATTAACAGGTCAGCAGAGACACTAGTTAATGCGACCCAGTAACACTTTACATACCACTGGTGTTTACAACAAAAAGGGAGGCAGGGGGTTGGCGCCTCTGTGTTTGGGAATAGGAATTTTCTTGAGCAGGTGAACTATGGGACAGGTGAAAGTTGAAAAGGTTACGGCCAGGAAAATAAAAGGCCATTGAAACACAATGTTGTTGGATGTGATATAAAGAGGTGAGATTAGGGACAGCTGAGAAGGAAAAGGGAAGTGGAAAATGGTGGAAACAGGTTAAAGGTATAGAAATTAGTTTGTAACTAAATATAAATAATAGGTCTTGTTCTGGCGTTTTTTTATCATCTTTATTTCTTGGTGCAAGCACTCTGCACAAAACAGTTTTAAATGGAATTGTTTGTGTCAGAGGAGGAAAGGATGTAAAACTGGAATCCTTAAAATAATCACTTAAGCAACTGGACTTAATTTTACACAGGATTGGAACCGGCTATCACTCTCAACTTGAATCATATGTCTTTAAAGTTGTAATCCGTAAGATTGTTATCTAGTTAATTGACTGTGTGGTTCCTATCTATCAAAGAGTGAGTTAAACAATGGTGATTGGGCATTTGACCCATTAATGAAAGCACTTGTGTTTGCTGCTTTGCCAAGTAATACAATCCAATAATACAGTAATACAATATGAGTTAGTGGTGCTTTTTACGTCAGTCAGCAGCGGTTGGTTTATCCATCTGCCCAGGTGGAGCTTGTCACCGCCAAATATCGACTGTGGTCGGTCTATGTGTGGAGCTCAGGTGGAACACACTAAGTGCACTCCTCTCGTTTCACTGCAAACACGGTCAACAGTGCTAATGCAGCTAGGGGGATCACTTACCGAGGGGGTCGGGGAGGCACAATGCTTTCCACAGTGAAGACATCTCTACCCTCTGTGGCTTTACTGTGAAAAACATTACGCCTCCCTGACCAAGAATCCTACTAGCTAGTTAGCACTGTTGACCGTGATAGAACGATTAGCCACGTTAGCTAGCCGCTGCCTCCTCGGCAGTTAGATAAGTTAGATAAAATCAAATCTAAGTGTCCGACGAAAGATTGGAGCCGATCCCTCTCACCCCCGACACCAACAGTTTGAACGCATCCCCTCTGGCAGGACCAAAACAACAATGCCACAGATGTACAGTATATATTTGTTTTTCTGTATTTATTGTTTACAATGATATTAATGTTTAATATGTTTGCATGTTTATGTATGCACCATCCACCAAGGCAAATTCCACATAAGTCTACTTATTGTGGCAATAAAACCTTTTCTGATTCTGACTACAGGGTGCCAATTAGAGATAAATGATCACCGCTAAAAACCTGCACAATGGGAGTGTCACAAGGCTCGATATTAGGACCACTGCTCTTCAGTATATGCATCACTGATATCCTATCCTTTTGCAATGATGTTGAAATCATGATGCATGCTGATGACACTGTGCTACACACTCATGGGGAAAACGCAAGAAAGTGGAAAATGTTGCTAAATGGCTAAATGCCTCCTATCGCTCTCTGGATGTTGGAAAGACTATGCACTGTTTCAATAGATATAATCTTTGTCTGGCATCAAAAGCATATTAAAAATCTGGGAAACCCACTATATATTAACTTTGGAAATTTTAGACATACAAAAAAACTCCCTTACAGTTTAGGCATCAAATGGACGGGAAATAGCAATTTGCTAAAAACCGGTACATTATATTTGTCCTTGTTTTATATAAGGTTAAGGTTCTTTTGTGAATTGTATCTGTTCAAATACAAAAACATAACACATCATAACAGACAGCAACAACTTACACCAGGATTGTCTTATAATTCTACAAGACTTGACATTAGAACATACAAACTCAACCTTCCAAAAACTTCAACACTTTAATGAATGGCTAGCATGAGAGAAACATTAGCACAGTTAATAAAGCTGTCCTAAATGTACGCTGGCTAAGTCTGCTTACACTTTCTCTTTCCATCTGTGTGCACTAATGCCCCAGAGATGCTTGTTACTAGCTTAGTTCTGTGGAGTTTATTCCCCGGAGTCCTTATGTTTTCTAGCCTTGCAGTTTCCCCTGGATTACCGTGGTCCTGCTTGGCGCCCTGCAGTGCCCTGCTACGCCACAAACTACTACAACTACTAGTTCTAGTCAGATTTCCAATATCTATAATGTGACTAAAATTGCCACTGTTCATCGTACCCCCAACCGGCACCATCAGAAAACTGCCCACCAAGAGTCTGGTCTACACCTACTCTATCTGTAAAGAGTCTTGAGATAACTCTTGTAATGAATTGATATTATAAATAAAATAGCATTCCACAAGTGTGTCATGAGTTAATTTCTTTTATACTGCTCAGTGAGACATTTACCTGTCGTAGGTCGATGAAAGCCAGCTGGAGTGTGTCTCCTTGAAAGCCAGGGACCGGTTCTGAACTGGCAAACACTGAGAAAGACAAAAGTACTATAAGACAACAATTACATTGACAGTACACATAGCTAGTGTCAAAAACTGTCTCCAGGTCTGCTTCTTAGTGCTGGTATCACATAACACAGTAGTAATTAAAACCTGGATCAAAGGGTTAAATACATCTCAATGAAAATAACACAATTAGACTCACTTTCTCTATGTATAGACATGTCTCTGATTTTGGGATACTAGTCATTTTTGTAACTAAGATTATCATTAACCCATTTTGGATTACATTTTTTGTGAAAAACTCTGATAATGATATATCAAAACAGGTTTGAAACAGATATTGCTAGTGCTCTCTGGTGGACAAATTAAAAAATGGTGTCACAATTTCCAAAATTACCTCAAACATATCTTTATTGGAATTTCTGTACGGGAAATTGTGTTACTTATTTACAGCCCTGTAGAATTGACATAAAGTTCTAACATCAATAAATCAATCAGCATTACATTTATTTATACTTACATTCACACTGAATGACATCTAAGTTGAATTGCTGAATGGCCCCCATACTGATCTGTTTGAGCTCTGTGTCCAGCAGCATCTGCATCAGTGATGTGGACAGATGCTTGCAGGCTGACATACAAGCTGTCTGAGCCACTTTACCCTGCAGAGAGAGAGAGAGAGAGAGAGAGAGAAAGGAGAGAAGGAAGGTGACAGAGGATGAGAGGATGCAAAAGAGGAGGGAAAGATGGAAAGGCGTAGGAAAGATTAGGATGGGGATGAGAAAAACAGAGAATGAGGTCGGCTATTTGGGTAAACACCACTTGACTTTCAGGGAAAAACTGTCTGAGACTGGGCATACACAGGCAAAGTGAACAGTTGATTTCCAACAAGACAAGTCTGTTTTGAACCACGACCAAACCAAAATGGAAGCTGCTACTGAAAACATGCTGGAAGAGCTTTCAGTGTCAGCAAGAGCAGCACAACACTGAAGACTGGCCAGGCAACACTCACTGCAGACACAGTTTACCTTCTCTGCACCATGTGTCCTAATTAGGGATGCACGATAACTCTTCTTTTAAGACCAAGTACAGGTACTTACATTTAGGTACTCACTGATACCGAGTACCGATACAAGTAGTTAATAATCCCTCTGGGGTCCGAGGGTGTTTTCAGACACAAAGATGATTTTGATCTGATATTGTTGTCAATTAGAACAAAGCAGTATTTTCAAAGTACTTTGCCTGCTTTCTATTCAAGGCACAGTGCCCATGGGCTGGACATTTCCCTGAGCTATACAATCATAATTTAATTCCTGACATCAAACTACTGAGTGAAATTTAGAAAGAATGAAGAACGCAATGTCCAATGACATGTTTCAGGTGCATATTAAGTAGCCATGTGTTACCTGCTCCAGCAGAGAGGATGCGTTGTTTACGGCAGTGGCTAAGTTCACAAGAGGTTGTCCGAATTTAAAGAATTGTGGCAAACTATTGTATATGAACAGAAAGCTTTTGCTTGTTGGTAAAAAAAACAAACTATAACAAAAGCTATCTGCAGAGTAGCGTTGTGGTTGTTAAAATAGCGTTGTGTAGGGACAGCATGCAGACGGAACAGATTGAAATATCGCTAACCCTGTAACGCCCTGCAATGACATGAACTATTACGACTACCATTTGTGGTCACTGTTCCATTATCTTTATTGTCAATATTATTGCCACTGTGCATCACACCCCCAACCGGCCCCGTCAGACTCCGCCTACCAAGAGCCTGGGTCTGTCCGAGGTTTCTTCCTAAAAGGGAGTTTTTCTCGTACCAGTTGCTTGCACTTGTTGCTTGCTCAACGGGGAGGCTCAGGCTCAGTGGTAGAGGAGTTGCCTGACAATCGGAAGGTTGGTGGTTCGATCCCTGGCCCTGCAGTCCCTTATCAAAGAGGTTGAATCTGATGAGCAGGTGGCACCTTGTAAGGTAGCCTCGGCCACAGTGTATGAATGTGTGTGAATGGTTGCTGTACTTTGAGTAGTCGTTGAGACTAAAATAGCGCTATATAAGAACAGTCCATTTACATTTGCAAAAACAAAAAGAAGTAGCGAGCGGAAAATCAACAAGTTACATCAGTAGGGAATAATCGATTGTGGTCTGTCACTGCATCGATGCATCCGAATTGCGATGCGTCAATGATTATTTTTAACACCTCTAGTTTCTGTGCTGACGGCTAGCAATCTCCTATCTCGGCTCCAGTACACTGAGAACACGACCCAGAATTATTAACGACTGACAATGTCTGACGTCATGTGCAATAATGTATTGGGTAAGAGCCTCTGTTATTTTTACAGCCAAAAATCTCCTAACGGCTGGCATTGCTCCTCTTCCGCTGCCTAAACCGGCTCGACAGAGAAGTTATTGTCACGTTGCTATGAGGTGGTATCGAGTGTGGTAGTATGGGAGTCATTTTATCATAACGAGAACGGGTACATGCGCACAGCATCAGACCGATACCAGATGCTGGCATCTGTATTGGTGCATCCCTAATCCTAATCTATACATAAGTGCAGACAGCAAGGTGCATGAAGCTTTTGAAGCAGTGATTTGTATGGATATCCTGCATAATGTTGATACAAACTGCAATAGCAATAGCCAATGGCAATGAATTATCGACATAGAAGCAAGACGCAATGCACATAAAACATAGACAAAAGCAGTAAGAGAGTGCATGTGGGTGCTTGGTGGTAGAAAGGTCGTTGAGGTTTGTCTATTATGGCTTTATTAGTGATTAGTGCTCTGTCCTTGAAGCAGGAATCTCTCGTGTGCAGTTTTTCGAGTGAAAGAGGGGCGATGCATCGGATAAGATGAAGAGAAATTTTTCACTGAAATTTCTGATGCCGTCCAACCACAATGGAAATGTATTTGTGTTGCTCAAAGTATTGAGAAATGACAGGATAGGCTAGAAAACTCAAAAGCAACAAGTCTTTGCAGAAATAACATCCTAGTTACTTGATTATTGATACTTTCTCTCAAAGAACCGTTATGCATTGGAGTTAAGGTTAGACATGGCTAAGTAAGGCTAAGGAGCAAGTGAGCAAATGTTGCTTGTGTGAACTGATAAGTATAGAATAAGTAAATAAAATGATTCTTTGACAAATGGTATTAAAAGCTGACATGGGCTTGAGAGCAACGGAGTTTGGTTCCCAACTCCCGATCAAGCCTGATAATAAGCTACGGTGCAATGAAAATCTTCACACATAAAAAAACTTTTCCTAACTATACAGGACAGTTTTTACTTTTAAGAGATTTTATGTCACAAACTCTCACCTTACCCTGGATATCTGCTAAAACATGGGATTAATTAATGAAATTATCATTGGGTCACAGAACGCTATGAGACCATTTACAGTAATAGTCATTTTCCAGCATGTGTTTTTTGCAAAACATCCCACATAAAACCAAAACACACATGCAGGTAAGGCATCAAATAAGCTAATACAAATATCAGAAGTAAATAGGGATTGTGAGTGTTTCAACAACTTGAGGTGTTCCACCTGGACTTTGCTCCTTTTGTGAGCAGTTATGTTTTAACTATTTTATCCAAATTGAAACAATGGAAATGCTATAATTTATAACTCCCCCTCAAGTGTTTGAAACGCTAACAGTATCTGAACTGCAGCGCAACACAATCCATTCTCACAGATACTCATGCAAAAACTTAAGCCCAGGGATGATGTGGTGGCCCAAATGTCAAGGATAATGCACAGCCAGCATTCTTATTTAAATACAAAGTTACATAAGGAAACACTCCTATTAAAAACAACAATGGACAGACAATCAGTTAATTGCCATAATCAAAGGCACGCAAGTAGAAACAGAAATCACTGATGGCACTATCAAATATCAGATCAAATATCACAATATTCGTATACAATTACCTCAATAACGATATTGTAGTGTTTTCACAAAATATTTACACAATGAGATTTTTGATAAATAATCATGAGTAATGTGGATATAATGACTACGTGGGTAAAGGCAAATAATAGAACAGTTACAACAGTCTGGTAAGTTCAGGAAATTACATCATTTTACTGTAATGCAGCCTTTAAAACCTGGAAAAGACAACTCTTATGCCATTTCACGATATCCAAAATCTAAGACGATATCTAGTCTCATACCTCGATATAAGATCGATATATTGCCCAGCTCTAGATCGCACCCTGCAAAATTGGTCTTTGAACCCTTGAGAGCCACAGATGCAATGTGATGTAAGAAATGTGAGTGTTCAGCTTGCAAAAGCAAAAGAATGATATTTGGCTTTCCTTAGTTTGAGCCCCACAACATCCCTTTTAACATCCTTCATGCGGACAATTGACCGGCAGACAGACAGCAGTGATCCATAGTGTGGCAGCAATAAGGGCTGTCCATTCACTCTGAGCAGGTATTACATCTCAGCCTATTGACAACAACTTTGGTCGAACACAAAAGTTCATTTCTGATTCTGCATGGACTGTTAGCCAAGTCAGGGACCACTCACACACAGATGTGCGACAAAAAGAAAAGGCCATGCATGGCTTTCCCACAGAAGGTCTAAGTCACTAAGTCTGCTAAATTTAAAAACTGAATTATGAAAACTCTTTTTTTTGGCCTTGCAGCCACCCAAAGTAACAGTTTTTGACAAAAAATACGCTTTTTGAAAAGTGCTCTCCAGAATGTTAGCTTGATGTTTTAGTGTAGACAAGGGAAATGAAGCCTTCAATAAACAATAACTTGAGTCTGGTTAGGGGCTGTGTAGCAGCAAAGTTACATCAAACCAGGTTTTTATTTGTTCAGTTGTTGAAAAATAAAAACAGAAAAATATGTAAATGAGAACAACTAAATCATCAACTGTTTGACCAGCTAAGCATTGGCAGAACAACCAGGCTGCTTTTTGTTTTTGGGCACGAGGCTACACTGCGCAAGCGAGCCCAACGGTTCGGATGTTTTTTTCTTGAACCGTGCCACCCCTAGCACCCATGGGCGTGCTGGTCTTACAGGAAGGTGTGTTCAGGTGCATTCTTGGCGTATTGCTATCATGCGGCAGCAGAAAGTGATCGCACCATTGACCAACAAAAGCCTGGTCTAAAGTCAATAGCGCAGCATTCATTGCTATTTTAACAGCGCATTACTGAAATGCGCCTGGGCTCGTGCACAGCGCACACTATGCTTGTTAAACACACACACACACACACGCAAAAGATTAAAAAGAAAACATTACAATGTGAAATAGTATTATAATACGATCTGCTTGCACTCTTTCACTTCATGCAGAAGCAGATCAGTTTCTTCTCCTGAAAAACTCTTCCTGCTTAGCAAATCCGCCATCATGATAGCAATGCGCCAAGGTATTTTAAAAGGCTTTTAAAGGGAATAGGAGATGACACTCTGATTGGTTTATTACATGTTACGCCCAAAACACACCTATGATTAATTAGGACCCTAAGTACAACCCTTTTGAACCAAGGACCCTTTTTATCCACCGTTGATCTAGCAAAAGTGGATTTGTATAAGCCCGTAATGCACCTGCTCCATGCGCTTAGATCCTTCAAATAGGGCCCTTTGAGTTGGGATTACTTTGTCACCCATGATGACAGTTGCTATTGTGCCTGACACACATGCACATACACATGTTCTGAAATCATGCCTCCCCCAAAAAGTACACCCATATAAGCAAGACACAGCATACAGCTATTTTGTATATTTTGTCTGTTTCTGTATTTATTGCTTATTTGGTTGTGTATGTATGCAGATAAGTGAATATGCTTTCTTGGCCGGCATCTAGCGGTCTTAAGAGGATCTTCCCCTCTGGCTTTAGCTTTCAGTTGCGGTCCTTTCTCACTCAAAGTTCCTTTGGACGATGTAATGCTATAACGCAATAACTAAAACATGTTCTCAGTAAGGGTTAGAACCAGGTGCCAGAATAATCAACAAGCCTGAAGTAGTGGAGCTTCCACAGTCAAACATAAGCATGCTTTGAGCATCTCCCCTCTCCTTGTAGAATGGCAGCATAGTGTTGTAACAACCAGGCAGGAATACTCACCGACATCGACGCATGGTCATTGTTGTTATTCTGAGCAGAGACACCCCCAAACCAACCAAAAATGGAGGAGGGAGAGGGAAAGAGGGAAAGGACAGGAAAAGAAATGTGGCAACAATAAATGGACAGGAGGAGGTAAATTCAACGAGAGATATCTTGCATGCCTGACAAGTCAAAATAATCAAGGAATAAAACCGGTAGTAAAGCAAATTAGTCACAGCGCTGTTCATTACAGGAGGTGAGGATGGGGAGACACGAGACATTCTTGAAAAACGGAAAACAAAATGAGCAAGAACTCATTCAAGACATGAGAAGAGATGCTGGAGAGAAGAGCAGGCAAGTGAACGACAGAGAGTGTAAGTGACTGAGCTGTTATATTTGCCAAAACACATTTACTGACCAAGTCCTTCACACTTTGATATCACCAAATGTGTCTTGTTGTCAGTTTGCGCAAAAGCCGTTTACGAGTCAGCAACAGCACAGTTACTATGCAAATGGACAGATAACCAACAAACCAAAAACTCAGTTCAACTTTGAACTCCGTATGTAAAACAATTCACTTTCACACAGCACACACATTTTAATAAGGATGTAATGGGCATGTGCAAAACAGAAAACAGTTGGGGTTCAGGGAAAATGGAATGATTACATCCCTAGAATCGACAAACGCAACGTCAAAACTGCCTCACACAATTTGAAAGCAGATAAAATGGTCCCACAGTTCCAAGAGGAAAGTGGCAAGTTCAATGGATCACAGGTTGGCGGATGGTGGATGAGACTCACCGGGAGGTGTGTGAAGACCTGGAAAGTGGAACGCAGGAAGTTGATCAGGTCCATGAGGTATCCAGAGGCACGGCCGTCCGATTCAGCCATACCCCATTCATAGTCTGCTAGCTGGATGAACTCATCGATCTTCTGGTTGAGTTTGGTATAAATCTCTCCCTCGGCAGCGTGACGAGCATCCTGGGAAATATATCATACAAGACCGTTTGATAAGCCTTAATGGGACTAAATACAGTTGTAACTATAGTCATTTAGGAATAGACAAAAGGAATTGCAATTAGCACACCAGGCATATTTTTTCATGTGGTGGCCAGATGTATACATGATGCGTACGGACAAAAGCCCTGCATACGCCATTTTCCACACAAACTTGTATTTATAAAAAGAAGAATAAGCCGGTGAGAATGTTTCTCGCATGTTTCTGACCAGGTATCCACACAGTTTCAGCTGAGACAGCTAACAGGGTTATATGATCAGGTGGAGATGTAGCCTCGAAGTAAAAGACTGTCTGAGTCTACAAAGCCTTCTGTGAAATTTCAATCAAAGGTGCACTTATAAAATGAATTGAAATTTTACTACTTTTACTTAAAGTGCTCATATTATGCTTTTTGGCTTTTTCCCTTTCCTTTTTTGTGTTAAATATCTTTTTGGAGTAAAATATAAGTACTTAGAGTAAAACGAGTAAAAGTATTTTATCAGAAAATGACTATAGTTAAAGTCACCTTTTAGAATACTACTTGAGTAAAAGTATCTGATATTTACTGTTCTTAAGTATCAAAAGTATTTTTTTAATTAAATGTACTTAATTATAGGAAGTAAAAGTATAAAGACATAAAAACTTTGATCCTGAACTGTATTGTGGCTTCCTCATAGTGAAGCATAATATTCAGGGTTTCCACACCTTAGATATCCAATTTAAAGTCTGACAAAAAAAGAGAAAAATGGAAACAGAATTGTCGTTTTTTGTGAGAAAGGACCTTTTACTCCAGAGTAAAATCCAGAGAAGCGAGGATGCTTAGGGGGAAAAACACTACAACTATCAATATGCAAATAGTTCTAAATCTGACAAAAAATAGATTATAATGCATATTTCTGTTTTTGACATAGTTATAAATATGAATCTACAAATAGTTGTACGCATCTGGCTCCTGGTGCTTATATGACCTACAATGGGGAATGTACTAGAATGCCGACAGTTTGAAAAATAACAACACATGATAAGATAGGAAACACAATGAGATGCTATGTACTATGGCCAATTAGGAGAACAACCATGTGATCAGAACTCAGCCAAACACATGAGAGCTAATCAATGACTCTCTGCTGATGCTGCTTTTATGAAGAATGCCGTCTCCAAAGATACTTTGCAACAATCTGGTATGGCTGGCCTCGCAGTGCTTTTAATAAGAGCAGACAATACGGCAGGGATATATGTAAGAGCAGAACAGCCTGTCACCAGGCCCTGGAACTGCCTGCCAGCACCAAGGACAAAAGAAAACAATGTGCTGTGTAGTAGCGTTTGGGTCAGTTGGGTAAGAAGAGCAGGAACAAGACACATGGCAGCCAACGGTATAATTAACACAAAGACAAAACCACATTTACCTTGAACGTGGCCAAGCCATAGAGTCTTGTGGTGTGTACTGTTTCAGGGGAGACATTGGTGATGTTTGTTATAAACTCCTCCAGATACTTGCAGGCCTGCTCCAGGTGGGTGGTGTTAATGATGATCTGCACCAGCTACACAAAGAAGGTTACAACTTCAGACTAACTGACTAAATTCTTGGTTCTACAAGGTAAATGAACTACATTTATACGGCACTTTTCTTGTCTTAGCGACCACTCTTAGCACTTTAAAACACAAGCCAGCATTCACCCATTAACACTCACACATTCATACACTGGTGGCGGGGGTCTGTATCCTGCCAAATGACAAGGTCTGGGTACCGAATTCGATACTTTATAGGCACCGACCGAATTGTCTCTATTTCTTAACGATACCTAGCGCTTTTGTAGTCTTAAAGACTACTCAAAGCGCTTTTACATAGTACAGGAACCATTCACCATTCACACACATTCATACACTGTGGCCGAGGCTGCTGTTCAAGATGCCACCTGCTCATCAGATACACACTCACACACATTTCCACACCGTGATTAGTAACTATATTAGTGTTGGTCCTACCTCAGTTAGTCCTATGTGAGGTTTCTTGATGAGGTTTTGCAGACAGCTGCTTAGTGTTCTTGTGAGCAGCAGGTTGGTTGATTTCCGCAACATGTCGTCAATCTCTGTTGAACTGGACACACAAACAAAGTTTACGTCCAACATGTCCAGATATTCTACAGTTTCACAACAAAGAAGCAAAAAGTCAGTCAAGTTTAAAATGTTCAAGAGTCCACCTCGACATATTGAAAGTGAACATGTAGGCTGTGTCCAGAATTATTCACTCTTTCACTGCAACCTTCTCACTATATCAGGGACGTCTATGTAGCGGACTATATAATGAGCTCATTGGCTGAATGACAAGAACATTGGACACTACGCAGTCGTTTTTTTCTGCGCCCACAGTAGGGTTGGGATTGATTTGATTTGAACAATTCTGATTCCGATTCTTCCTTTCGATTCCGATTCTTTGAGGGATAGAGTTGAAACAGGTCACATTCACAGATAAGAGAACATTTTTATTTGGTTTCATTGGTGATTTACAGTTTAACCAGGCTTTTTCAACGCAAAATAAAGGCACACTTTAGAGCACCGCTTACTGTGCTCCATGGCTGCAACACAACAGTGGTCGCTACGGAAACCAAAACTGTTAAACCTGTTAAATTTGGAACTGTTGATCCGATTCAAAACCAAATTTTTCAAATGATTCCAATAAAAAATGGAATTGTAATTTTTAAAACGATTCTAAGTAGGAACGGGCTCAATCCTAACCAACAGTTACATTATTGCTTTCGCACAAATTAAACATCCACTACCGTTGCTATCTTAGTAACCTACACAACAATGAAATTAAAAGTTGTATCAAAAACTTATGAATTATGAATCTAAGCTAGGTTGCTAGTAGGGGTGAGGGAAAAAAAATCAATACAGCATAGTATCGCAATATTTTTAGTGTACATACTGTCATGCCAACATTGTTGGAAACAACAAGTGCCCTAAAATGTATTCCACATTTAAATGACGATTCGGACACCATAGAGAAAATGGCTGACCACGTTTAGCACCCTAAAATGGGAATAGTGACTCATTCCGGACACAGCCATACTAAATATCCTGTGAGACCAACCTCCGGTGTAATGACTCCGAGAACTTGAGGCTGGCGTAAATTAACTCTTTGACCTGCGTGTAGATCTGAGGGACAGACTGGGACATTGGCAGCTTCTTTGGAAAGTCCTGCTGCTCACACAGACACACAAAACAACAGTATTAGATTGTTACCATTAATATCTAACATACACCCAGGGTAAGAACTTCAAGTCTCACTCCGATGCTTTCAAGGTTATGATTCTGTGAATTTAAATGTTGTGGAAGGCAAGGGAGGGTAAAAGGTGTGTATGTATATACACACTCTTGCCTGCTTTGTGAATATCTGCAGAGGACCAACTTTCTAGCTCTCTTAATTGTATGTGTCTATATACAAGCCGATTACGTAACTAAAAGTAGAAGTAGTCTTGCTTTGGGTCTATGGGTTTGTGAGTCTATGGTACTTGAACTTGTTACCTTCTCTATCTCAGCATCATGGAAGGGAAAGCGGCTGACTACCAGTTTATATTCCTCCTCTGTCTCCACTGGGATGGGACTGTAGTTGTCCAACTCAAAGATCTCCCTGTGGGGAAAAATATAACACAATTTAGTGCACCCTTACATATTTTGTACGAGTATTAGAGCTTTGAGAATTTCTCTCTTTGTTAAATAAATGTTCTGAAAGTACAGTTAGCTCAAATGTTATCATATTTCCTACAAAGATGACGTATATGATAACCTGTCTCTGCATTAAAAAAATATTTTAGAAAGTATCATGTTCAACCAGACGTCGATGTCAACTTCCACAGCATGTCTGTCATGTTCGTTTTCGAGAGAGAAACTTCTAAAGAAACAACTTTTTTTATTTTTTTTTTATTGGGTGAAATGTCTTTGCTGTACAGGAAGTAGAGCTGGGTGATATGGAGAAAATTCGCTATCACTATATATTTGATCCAATACCTCAATATCGATATTGTAGGGTTGACAATGGGTGCTTCCACAAAATATTTACATGTAGAGATTATTGATAAATAGCCATAGGTAATGTGGATATAATAACTAAGTGATTAAAGACATAATAATAGAACAGCTAGAACAGCCTGGTAAGTTTGGAAAATGGCATCACTTTACCATAATGTAACAACACTGTTGTGTCACATCACAATATATCTAGCCTCATAAATCAATATCCATATATTGCCCAGCCTATAATGCCTAAGAAAAATAAACACAATGATACACCTACCTGCTTGGTTTCAAGTGAATATCTCACATGTAAAATGAAGAACGGAAATGCAATTATAGACAAACAGTCTCACTCACACACACACACACACACACACACACAAAACCCACCTGAAAACCAGAGCCCACTTCTTCAGCAGAGTTTCATTGTACTGGTCTCTGACCTCAAACAGCAGGTCAAACAGCCGGTTCACTAGGAAACCATAACCCTGTACACACATACACAGACAACACACACATCCAGAGAGTTAAGGGTGTCAGTCTCAGTGCTCATGGGCCGAATATAAAAAAAAAAAAAAAAAAAAACACAACCGGACACTACGCAGTCATTTTTTCGCTGCGCCCACAGTATTGGGCATCGTTTTTGAGTTGAACAATTCTGACTCCAATTGGGATTCTTCCTTTCGATTTCAGTCCTTATTGATTCTCGATTCCGATTCTTTAAGGGGTGGAGTTGAAACGGGTCGCTTGCTTAATTCACAGATAAGAGGAACATTTTATTTGGATTTATTGGTGAGTTACAGTTCTACCATAGTGGAGCAACTATGTGGACCAATCAGATTGTCAGGGCGGGCTTTATACTAGGGGTGCAAGATACATCGACTCAATATCGTTATCGCAATATCACATTGCGCAATATTATATCGAGGGGTGCAAGATATATCAACTCAATATTATTATTGCAATTTTTTGAAATATCAACTTTCCATCCGTTGTCTGTGTGTCAATTTAGAGCGTGCTTTTAACGCTATAAAGATCATGTTTCATTGGCCAGTCATCGTGCCACTTGCACGTTAGGGGCCGCTACGTGACAAACCCTATGGAGTGTACCACGTGTGCATATTTCGACAGAGTGACAGTGTAAGTGAAGAAATACATAGAGACGACAAAACGGAACGAATCAGAGAAGAGAAAGAAAAGTTGGATCCTGTTCTCTTTATTTATATATTTTATACTGTCCAACCAGTACATGTCTTGTTCTGTAGACGCGGTCCTTCTTTATTTCTTCATGTTGGACCAGTCCAATATGACTGCCCGTTAAAATAAACCTTGTGTTGTTATGAATCTATTTTGATGCGTTCTCCCGTAACTTTTGTAATTTTATATGTGGGAAAATATCAAAATTAATATTGATATGGCAATATTCATAATCAATATCGCAATATCACATTTTGTCAATATCGTGCAACTCTACTCTAATTCAATGATGGACAGATGATCAACAGTGACGTAATCAACCACGTCACCAAAGACCGCTTGGGTTGAATTAATTTACAACAAAGATGGCTGCCGCTGGAGAAATGAGATGTTTAGACTCCATCGCGTCTGTTATAGAAGATATAAACAGCGCATTCATTTTAAAAAGAGGAAAAGAGAACCGCGATCACGGCATTTGTCGATGGGAAAGATGTTTTTGCCGTCCTTCCTCCGAGATTCGGCAAAAGTTTAGCATAGATCACATACTCCGTTGCTCTAATTGGTTGTAGGTCTATCCTACTGAGTGCAGAGGCATTTTCTTTCTTTCTTTCTTTGAAACACGCCCCATAATCACAGCCCAATGGAGTATCAGTATGATGACGTCAGGCTAGTTTTACCAGGCTTTTTCAATGTAAAATAAAGGCACACTTTAAAGCTCGACTACTGCAACACAACAGGCGCCTGAAACCCTAACCCTAACCCTAACCACGTGTTAAATTTGGAACCTATGATCCGATGACTCAAAACCACATTTTCCAAAAAACAAACAAAAAAACATTCCATTGGAATCATAATTTTTAAAACGATTACAGTAGGACCCACTTCTCGATGCCCAATCCTAGCCAACAGTTACGTTATTGTATTGTATAATTAAACACCCACTACCGTCGCTATGTCAGCGCTACCTTATTATAAGAGACAGTTAACACATAGTCAGCTATTTGACATCCACTTACCTACAAAACGATGACATTGTGAGCTGTATCATGAGTTTATGAATTATCGTTACTTGTTGGTTGCTAAGTGGCAAAAATTTGCAATGCATTGTGTTTTAACATTGTAATGAGCATCAACATTCACTAGATACATTACAGTGCAATAGGGGGTAACAATAAGTGCCCTAAAACACTGACATCACCGTTCAGAGTCACAGGATGTTTCAAATGAAGTACAGCTCTGAACCAACCTGTAGCGTGTCAGCAAAGATGACTATGAGGTTCTTCAGCTCCAGGACCAGGTCTGGGTCCTCACAGTATGACTGGGAATAACAAAACATCATAATCAGCAAATACATTCAAAAGTTGCATGCGTGGGGACAAAATCTATGACGAGAGCAGTAACAATTCAATCATACAAAGACATAAACCGTACTATTGTTGCTGCTCTCGTTATAGATTTTGTCCCCATGAGATGTCGTACCAAAAGATCACGTACCAAAACCAAGAATACGGGATAAGGCATGGATTAAACAGTGTACGGGTCTTAAGTGACTAATGTTAGCTTGGCTGGTTAACTAGTTTGCCTACAGTAGGAATCCATTGGCTACTTTCATAGCCAAGAATTTGAATGTCATGTACCTTTGCATAGTCATATAGGTCATTCGATCCACACAGAAAAGGTCTATTTGTATTAGAGTTCAAACTTTCACTATATCAGGCGCCATTTCAGTAGATAAAAACTATTTTCCCTCTAAAATCGGTCTCTCAAAAAGCCGATATTGGTCGGGCCCTGGACAATATCAATTGGTCTGCAATTGTCTAACCCCTTGTCTGGATTCACTCCCCATTTAGGTCACAGAGCATAACATTAACTTTCCACCTTTTTATGACTGTCCCAATTCTGGGTAAAAAGTATGCTCTACATAGCACCCCCAAAAATATCCGCAAATGGAATGGAATGTCAGATGCAGCACAACTCATTTCACATAGGTGAAGAATGTTCGGGAGACCTTGATGAATTACACAGAAGCATTTAATGAAGACTCAATTGAGGAGACAATCAAGCCGGCAGCACAGTACAACCACAATGTGTTAATGTGCAGTGCCGTCCTAACTCTCTGAAGTCCTGTGCCTGTTCCTGATAATTATATCCCTAGCCCCAACTATCAAGTATGTGATAGCTCAAGATATCGATGGCGCCAAAGAAAAGATGAAACACTGCTTCCACTGACCTCCAAAAGGAGATAGTCCTGGAACCAAACATTCCCTTATCATGCAGCTGTCTACGTAGGCTGAGACAAGAAGGCAAGGACAGAACAGGTTTGGATATCAGAGAATGGATGAATACTCTCGTTCCCTGTCCTGTGACCTTTGACGATCCGATGTCTAAGCCTTCCCTTTAGTCATCATACCACTAAATTCTAGCCTGGATCCACCAGAGTCTCACACATTTAATTTGTCTCTATTGACAAGTGTTAACTTCCTTGAACTCTGTTGAAGTTTAAAAGTACTGGATCTGCCCAGAGCCACTTTGGATGTGCCATAACCAATCGCTAACGTTTGGGGCGGACTGGGACAAAAAAAAAAAAAAATTAGGCCTGGCAATTCTGTCCCTTACCGGGGACATTATTAGGGGTTCAAGCCCTATTGTTGTCCTAAAGATTCTTTTTCTTCTCCGCCTAAAACTCCCGCTACAGCCTAAACTGTACGGGGGGAATCTGTACGAAACCTGGTACATAGCATTTCCAGATGGACCTGACCAAAACTTATAGAAATCATTTTTCTACATTGAAGTATGCGCATTTGACAATCAAACTAATTGTCCTAGCTAGCTACCACATACATATCATATCATATCTCGGCCAAATTAAATGTTATCAGAAAAATCATCAAAAGATCATTGTTCAACATCCTACTACGATGCTCTGTACCAAATTTGGCAAAGATTGGCCATTAGGGGCGATATAGTCAACGTCAATAAACAACATCATCAACGTTTATTTGTTTTGGCTAATAACTCAATGCATTTAAATGGGGAATGAGATTCTTGTTCTGCATGCCGCTCTTAGGCTCTGTACCAATTTTGGTAAAGATTGGCCATTAGGGGACGCTATAGTCAATGCAAACCAGTTTGGGCCCTTTTACCCGTTCTGAGGTTGAGGTATACGATGCCAAGCGGCACTTCTGATTCATAACTGGATAACTTTATAATTCTAACTAGTATACACATACTGTCTGTTGGAGCTAAAAGCTAACAGTCGCCCCATTCTGCTGATGTCTTTGTTGTGTTTATAGCTCTTACAGAAGGTTTTGTATCCAGCCTAGCCTAGTTTTTTTTGTTTTTTTCCTTTGTGCCATTAATCCATACTGTTACATGTAAGATTAATACACTGTAAGTGAGAAATGTAAATAAGTTGTCCTTTATATGAGTAATAATGTTCAGTATATTTATTTTTTCCACTGGATGCATCCAACTAACTGTTTTAGACAATCATTAGTGTGTGTGATCAATATATATCTGTGAGATTCATTTTGTTTTATCTATTTATTTATTTGTCTTTATGGTCCTACAACCTTTTTAACATTCAAGTGACCTCACTGCAGCACAAATATTCTAATAGCCAGGCTTTTTCTGAAAAAAATGTTCATAGATTGACTATGGACAACAGAGTTGATGTTTTACAAGTGTTATAAAAAATAAAACCAGAGGTAGTCAAAAATCCTTTAGGGCTCTGGGATATTTGCAACGGCAATGTACCGAGGAGACCTTGGGGCTCCCACCTCTTGATATTTCATGACATTTGCCTCCTAATGTTACTCTTTGGGCCCTGGCATCCTGGCCTGGAGGATTGGACCCCGTCATAACTGCCTGCAGTTCTAGTTTGCTTTATAAATGCAAAAACCAGGCTCATGTTAGTTCATGGCACCAGCAGCATGAGGTGCACTCACAGGCTTTCATTATTAAATAATACGCATTCCTTCAAATAAAACTTCCATGGCACTATCTTAGAATAGAATGGAAGTGCTTGTAACTTTACAACATATTATTACATACTTAAACACCCAAAACACTAAAGTACGAAGAAATAGCGGACCAGACTTGAGCTTTTATTTTGAAAAGTAGACCGTTGGGTCCAGGCTGCAGCCATACAGTCGTCCAAATTTTTGTCAAACTAGTGTGAAACGCCAGGGTTGCCTCATTGTTATTCTTTTTTCCAGCGGCCCATTTTGGCCCAAGAGTTCATCGGCCCTTCTGGCCAGAACTGCCAGTCCGCCTATGAGGTTAGCTTAGCATCGCTAGCGTTCGCCTTAGCCAACTCTTTCACCACGAATGGTAAACTGGTTTTCCCGAGCCCCGTGGGGAGGAGGGCCCCAACATCATGGCCACCAAGAAAACTCAGCAAAGATTGTTCTTGCTCGGGCTTTAACTTCTGGATACTCGGCAGCGCGCAACCTCAACACCATTGTTCTCAGCCCCTCCTTCTGTTTGCTGATTGGACCGCCAAATGTGGACTGGAGAAAACTCACAAATATACCTTAAACCCAGACGGTATACTGAAGGAAAATGAAAATTGAGCGGTAGTAAGTGAGAGGGCAGAGCCAGGCTAACTAAATTCCACCACTGAATGGAAAGAGAAGTGTCCATAGTATGTATGAAACTTTCAGCGTCAAATTTGATAGGCACAGCTGTGCAATCCTACCCCTGTGAGTAATGACGTGAAATGACGCTCATTAAACACTCTATTCCTTATTATGTAGGGAAGGATTTGGGACACAGTTTCATTGTTACGGAAATGACCGTGATATTAGGAGACAAATCCACAGTTGTCATTGTAGAAAGCTTGACAGGCATGGCAACAGTAACTGATGGGGGAGGGGCTTAGGCAAGGGTCAATCAACACCAACAAAGTGTCTCCAATCTTCTGGAAAGCCGAGTGATTTATGACCCTGAAAGTAGCACAGTCGAGTCCCTTAACACCGACACAAGGATCCTGCCAAACACAGGAGTGTGTAAATCAACAGAGCAAATGAACACAGGCTGAGATTTGACGTAAAGCAGCGGCCGCCTGCCTCTTTGTTTACTCAGACACACACATACACACACACACCAACAGTCAGCTGGGGACTACACAGCAGCAAATCACAGTAGTGGCAGTAAGGGATCTCCCCAGTTTGGACAGTTTTTTATTAGTCTGCATGTACAATGTTCTGATCTATGCTATATGTGAATATGACATGACTTTTTAGTCATTATAAGTGCATTTAGGGTTGCAACTAACTATAATGTTTATGTTGATTATTTTCTCGATTATTCAATTAGTTGTTTGGTCTATAAACATACATATAAAGTGTCAGAAAATGGTTAAAATGTTGATCAGTGTTTCCCAAAGCCCGAGATGAAATGTCTTGTTTTGTCCAGGACTCAAAGGTATTCAGTTTACTGTCACAGAGGAGTGACAAAACTAATAAATATTTACATTTAAGAAGCTAGAATCTGAGATTTTTTTTTACTTTTCTGTCCTAAAATCTAACTCAACAAAATTGTTGGCCATTAATTTAATGGTTGACAACTCATTGATTAGTCGATTAATCTTTGCAGCTCTGAGAGCATTCTTTTAATTTGTATCATTGATTTGGTACCAGTCTTGTAGTGAGGGATTTCTTTATTAAAATACAGTAATAACTAACAGTATGAAGACCTTGTATTATTTGCCATAAGGTTTTGGACATTTTACAGTGAATAAGAAGTGGACTGGCTAATGGCCAGGTTTGAGAAAAAGACTTTCTCTCTGTGGGGGTTGTCAAGCAGTGGTTATAAGGGCAGGACACTGGCAGTGTGGAGCTGCCTGTGTCATGGCTCAGCAGAGGGGCTGGAGGCCAGGGGGGAGACCAGAGCCTTTGTTAGTCTTTTCACCCCACGCTGTGTGGCCCATTCTCTGCCCTGTTAGCATAATCCTCTGGGTCATTTACAACTGACTGGAGCCCAGCGGTCAGGAATATGCCTTCTTAATCTGCTGTTATTGTTGCAATCTGTCTCTCATTAAGGCCCCAATGACCTCCTCTTTGGCAGCATGCGTATGTGTGTTTTGACCTTTTCTCTTGAGAGTGACATCATTAGTGCGTTTGTGGGTGCACTGACCTCCACAGTGTGTGTGTGTGTGTGTGTGTGTGTGTGTGTGTGTGTGTGTGTGTGTCAGCTAGTGAATGAAGGCTCTTCCAGGATAAATAGATCCACAGCAGGATCTATTATCTCTATTAAGTCTAAAAAGTCTTCTTCCCATTCACAGTCTACTCCCTGCTGTTTGTGTGTGTGTGTGTGTGTGTGTGTGTGTGTGTACGTGCATGTATGCGTGTGTGTGTAAGTGCGTTTGTGTGCGCATTTGTGTGTGTGCGCTTGTACGTGTGTGTATGTGTAAATTTGTAGGTGCATGTATGCGCGTGTGTGTACGTGTGTGTGTGTGTGTGTGTGTGTGTGTGTGTGTGTGTGTAAATGCATGCGTGCGTGCATGTGTGCGTGCGTGTGTTTGTGTGTGTATGTATGTGTGTGTGTGTGTGTGTGTGTGTGTGTGTGTGTGTGTGTGTGTGTGTGTGTGTGTGTGTGTGTGTGTGAGGACCTACAGAGTGCGTGCGGAGCACAGCAATGATCTTAGATAGGGCCATGTTCCACAGTTCATCAGTGAACGCTCTGGTCACCAGCCCTCGCGTGGCGTGGAGGATATGGTCCTCCACAACAAAGAACCTAACACACACAGAAAAAACAAACATCTCAATACTTTTGTTTATGCTCACATTAAAACAAACCAAACTGACTGACACAAACTTGATTGGACATCCAGTACTAATGAAACACAGTTGAAAGGCAAGCAAAACGGGAGGAGGACCTTACCCTACAATCTGATTGAAGTATCTTCTGTAGCCTTCCACAGTCTCATGCTGGACACACACACACACACACACACACACACACACACACACACACACACACACACACACACACACACACACACACACACACACACACACACACACACACACACACACACACACACACACACACACACAAAAAGCTATGTTTACACACAGTACATGAATGGTTAACATATTATATATACGTAGAGGTCATTACATGATACATGATATTGCATTTGGGAGCAAGGGTTGGTATTATGTTGTAAATTATGTTTTAACTTTTAACAATGCCATATACGGTATACACACAAAACCTTTTAACACTTGGCGGCTTTTACTTAATGCCACTGTGTGTAGAAATTCTATTTTACTATATAATCTTTAACTTTATTTTGATGGCATTGCAAGGTATTGTATCCTGGTAGAAGTCAATATAGTACGAGGGGGGTAGAAGCATGCATTGCTCTCTGCCATGGTGTCTTTTCGATACCACCACTAAAAAGCAACCAAAACAGAACTTTCAAATGCTACGCATAGTGGCTTTAAGCCAAAATTGGAGTTCAGCGCTTTAACCTTTTATTTGTTTATTTATTGACTATTATTATTTTGTTTATTGATTAACTGGCTATCAACTTTGCTACGTTTGTGGGTCAATGCAGCGTCATCTAAAACATTTTGCCCAATTAAATAAAGTTAAAGTTAGGAATGTTGATTAACGGTATGGACTACAAATTCAATAAGGTCCTTTAAATTTCATAAATATGCATTACATGAGTGTTTCATGATACTGCTGCTATCCTAGCCATTGGCTGTAATGCTATCTTCTTGCAATAATGCTTGTGTGTTGCTCACCATGTTAGCCTGTGGCTGCAGTACTAGCCGGGCCTGTTTTTTCCTCTGTTTTCTGTAGTAGTTCTCAAATGTTTCTCGATCCCCCTGCAGACGCAGAAATACAACAGACTTCAAAAGTTACTGACAACGACAAATAGATCACAATTAGTTCAGTGTTACGAGCCAGATGTTCTTTATCTGACTATAAACTATGAACTTTAAAGGGCTCTTTGAGGGTTAAGACTTAGTTTTAGAATTAGGGTTAGAGTTAGGTCGAGGGTAAGGGTTAAGGTTGGGCATTTAGTTGTGATGGTTAAAGTTAGGGTAAGGGGCTAGGGAATGGATTATGTCATTGAACAGTCTCCCCACAAAGATAATGCCACGCACTGTGTGTGTGTGAGTGTGTGTGTGTGTGAGAGAGAGAGAGACGGAGAGACACCTACCAGCACAGTGTAAATGTGTAAACACCTGTAGACAGGTGAGAAGTCCACCAGATCTTGAGCGGTAAGAATCTGTCAAACACAGATGAGAAAAAAAACAACATTTCTTTAACATTTCTCCAAATTCATTCTACAGCAGCTGTGGAAACAAGTTAAAAACTCTGATAATGTTACGGCATGGGAAATAAATGTGAGGCGGGAGCTGCGTTTTGTGTGCACTTGCCGCTCTAAAAGATTGAAATGCAGCGCTCTAGAGATGCAGACGGATGTGGCGTTAAGGGCACATCAGCGCACACAGAAGGACACAGATGCTCCTCAGGTCTGGCGGTTATACTGTAGTACACCTGTCTTTCTGCTAGTGCAAGTGGCGGCTCTAATTAAATCTATGCTCTACTTTATAATAGAGCCCGACCGATATTAGGCATTTCCCGAACTATTGTTATTATATGTTATTTATAATAGCCAATAAAAAAATGAAATATTAAATATATAAACATTAAATATAAATGAATATTTAAAAAATAAAATAAAATGGATGGTCAACCATGACTGTTATGAGTGTTTGTCCACCAGAGGACGCTCTACAATGTCTCTGTTGGCAACACGTTTTTGTTCAAAGGACTTTAAGTTTCATATCTTAACCCTTGTGTTGTCTTCCCGTTAACCATGAACTTGTCCTTCCTTGCCAACTTGCCAAAGAGTGTTGTGTGGAATCAATCATGTTATTTTGGTATTTTGGCCGAAGACATGAGGGTAAAAAAAAAACAAAAACAAAAAAAAAAACAATGTTATTGAGCCCCAAATAGGTCTATCTGTTGTAGTTTTTTTTGAAGATTATTTTTTTTTGGGCATTTTGAACCCGCGGCCACTGTGTCGAGGAGTAAACCTCTACATATGTGCGCCTGCTCTACCAACTGAGCTAATTCAACTACACGTGCATTTTCTATTGACATTTAGCTGCTATCACATAATAAAGAACCACCATGTAGTCTGAGGCAACAAATACAACCCAGTTTAGGAAAAGATGAATGCAATTATTGAATTTTTAACATTTTTCCTTACCTCTTCATCTGCTTCCTCCTCATCTCCTGTGTCGTCGTCGATCATCAAGCCGTTTTGAGTGTGTGTTTGTCCGTTGAGAGAGTACAACGGCTTGGTGTAGTGGCCTATACTGGCCTGCTTGGCTACGGCACTGTTAAAGGTCCTGTGCTGCTGCGCCTGGACACACACACACACACACACACACACAGACACACACAGACAGACAGAAAGTTAGCACCTTTTTCCCATCTATTGTTGGAATAATTTTTTAAAAACTAACTGTCATACCTGTCTCATGGCAGTCTCTCCAACCTTGTCCGAGTGTTTTCTGATGCTCTCCAGGAAGTCTTTGAGGTCTGACATGGAGATCTCCTTGATCTCCTCT
This sequence comes from Percina caprodes, assembly GCA_013375575.1. Lineage (NCBI taxonomy): Eukaryota > Metazoa > Chordata > Actinopteri > Perciformes > Percidae > Percina > Percina caprodes. The sequence continues at coordinate 13,703 of JABXJD010002737.1, read as the reverse complement.
CTTAGCCTGGGCAGGTTTTCAGCCATGATCTGACAGAACCTGTACTGACTCACCCTGCAGAAGACACAGCAGAACCAGTCTAGTTGTGTGTACCTAATCCAGGCATGGGCCGGTATGAGATTCTGACCATATGATAACCTTCAGCAAAAATACAGCTTTAAAATGGATTATTTTGAAATGTGGTATTGGTGTTCTTCAGATTTTGGAGCGCTGTGAAATCTACTGTCAGCTGTTCGTTTTCAAATGAAAACGGTGAGGAAGGAAAACCGGAAATAAAAACAGAAACTCTCAAAACAAAAGTGCCAATACGCTCACTGAGTTATTAAGTTGTTTCCTGTACATCAGTAGTTTAATTTAAAAGAAATATAGACACTTTAGGATTCATTTCTGTGTAAAAAGAAGGCAAACACATAAAAAATATATATATATATATATATATATATATATATATATATATATATATATATATATATATATATATATATATATATATATATATATCCAGAGACAAAATCACGCCTCTCTACTTCTGGTCCATGGGACCCATTTTTCAAAATAATATGATTTTTTTTTTTATTAATCAGGAGCAACCTGTAATATTGAATCAAAAATAAATCTTGGTTTTGTACAGTTGTTACAGTTTAATATTGGTGCCCTCTACTTCTTCAGGGGAACTGATATATATTTTCATATTCTAATATTAAATTATTTATATCATGTGATGGTTGTTTGAGACAGTGAGCATCAACAGTGGTTTGAGAGACTTCTAACATTGTAACATGGGATAACTCTGAGCCAACGATGGGATTCGACTGTGAAGCCAAGAAGTCTAGGACCAAGCTACGAACTTTTCAGAGCCATCTTGGAAGCGTACAGGGCTAAATATCATATTTACTCTAAGGAATTTCAGTGGAGTTGTACTTCCAGAACCTCAATGGTATAATCCTACCTGGGGATGAAGACCTTCTCCAGCTGCTCCATGGTTTTTAACGCAGCATAGTATCTGCATAGACAAACAGCATAGCTTCAGTTAAGTTACAATCGCAGCTTTGGGTTCTTTAATCATAACAGGTTCACAAATTCAATTTCTCAACAATAAGCAGGTACCCATAGGAACACCTAAGCAGCTTTTTTTGGGGTTGGAGCTCTGGGATGAATAACCTCAGCTAATTTTAACCAACCAAAACGGGGGAAAAAGCAGTGGGCCCGGGACAAACTCCAGGTGTAATGCCAGTGCCTACGTCAAGGGCAACGGTGGGAGGAAACCTGAGCATCTGTAGGAAACGATCCTGTGCAGCCCTCACTGCATTAAAATTATACAAATAGCATACTACTAATACTTTTAATGTAGCCTAATCTTTATCTGCAACTGTGCAGACATACCAGGTTGAAAAAGAATGAATAGACATGCAAAATATATTGATAATGACATAATCATACGATTTAGAATTTAAATGTCAACGTTATGAATGAAGCTTCAAGGTATTTGGTACAACCCTAGTGCACACATCACAAGGGTTCAGCCTTCGGTCAGTGTGCTGAGCTCCCATCATTAGGCTGATAGGCAGGCTGTGAAGGGATCTAATTGGTCGGTCAGTGAGTGTAAAATGTGTTGCTTACACATGAACAGAACGCAGCCTCATAAACTGTACAGTGAAAAGGTTTGTCAGAGTGTACAGTACCAGGACGGAGGAGACAAAGACTGCAAGTGGCCGGCCATTGAACAGAATTTGACCTGGGCATTGGCACATACAGTACGGAAAATAATGTGCATTTGCGGCAAACAAACTCATTCCAATTTTTTCTAAGTGTATAGGCTATGTCATTAGTGCTTCAAGTACGCTCCACGCCCTCCCACACCCACACCCACACAAATCCCACAAGGTAGCCGGCATGGTCTAATTGCCTTGGATTGGCTGTGGGCGGTGACAGAGCTGCAGTGAGGGGGACTTGTTGTGAACAAGGGCACACTGAGGGTCAATTGTCCTGCTTGTGAATGGCCTCTTCCTTTTGGTACACAGTAATGAACAAGAAAGGGTCATTATTTTACTGTCCAAAGTGAACTCCCCTCCCCTCTTCATACCAACAGGCATGTAAATACGACCACACATAAAGTTCACGGGGTAAAAATAATGTTCAACCCAAAAATAAAGTTCACGGGGTAAAAATAATGTTCAACCAAAACATAAAGTTTATGGGGCAAATATGAAGTTCAGTCAAAACCAGAATCTTTTGGTAGGGCGCTTGATTACTGTGCTTTTTCTGTCTAGCTAAAAAAAACACTTCTTTAGAATGGACAACAAAAAGATGTATTGTGTATAGTTTTGTCCATTGATTTAGTGACACATTGATTTACGTGGAAGTAACTTCAAGAGATGCTTTGCAGATATTCATCCAGCTCATAATAATGTTGGTAGTATGTGTAAATTAATTTCATACAGGCATTTAACTAGCCTAGAAATCTATACGCACCCTAGCGGCAGCAAATGTAATTTGCAGCTAGGGTCAGTCTAGCAACTCTTTGTTGGCTTGCAAGCTGGAAAAAAGCCAATTCAGGTCTGGCCAATCACATCGTGTATAGAGTCGGTGGGCGGGCTTAGCGTAATGACGGCAGAGTTGCGACGGTTCTGCGTGAATTCCCTGCTACTTTAAACCAAGAAGACGGCTGCTGCTGCTGCTGGCTTTCGAAACAGCTTTGGCCACGACTCTGGAAGACTCAGAGTTATGCTTTTCTTAAAGAAAAAAACAAAGAACGGCATCAAGTCATTCTTAAAAAAGGAATATGTGTTCAGAGTTTTGCCGACTGGATACGGCAAAAGTTGAATCTATCAACCAGTGTTGCTCGGGTTGGTTGTAGCGCTATCCTATTGCGTGCAGAGGGAATTGGAAAGACAACCATTTATCACGCCACTCGGCTTGAGCCCTGCCAATGATTTCCCAGACCCATCTTGATGTGGGACTGGCTTGTCAGGCTAGCATTTTACAACATGACCCCCCCCCCCCCCCCCCCAACAAAATTGCAACAGTTGTAGTGGACTAGGACTTTTGATATACATATGATAAGTCCAAAGTACTTTTTTTCTCTTGCAATTTGTGGAAGATTCCCTCCTTTTCCCCCCACAAAATGCTTAAACTCCCTCCATCTTACCAGTGCCACGATCTACCTACTCACAGGCCAGCAGAACAACCACATGAAACAAAACTATACAAAACGTGGTGGTTTGCCGACCCTCTTTGTCTTTTTCAAACTCAGACCGGATTAAATTGTAAAACTAGTGTTGATTCAATATAAACCAACATTTGTTTACTGTTTTTTAAGTTGGGTTACCAAACTTTTGTATTCATGAAAACAGCAACATTTTAAAGTGGCTTGTTTCATTGCTAGCAGATGGGTCTGACCCAACAACAATCGCACCATCCCCCATCCACCACACCTGACCCTACCCCCACGATCACAGGTAGGCCTATTGAGCTGAAGGCGAAAAATATGGAAGCTGGAAGCACAAAAACCTAAGAGACCTCAGGACCCTGTCGGGTGAGGGTCCATGTGGGGTCTTTGATATGGATTTGGCCTTCGAACTGTTTGCCTCATTTTTTGAAATACAAACAATCAAAAAAAAGAATGGTTCTGGGACTGCATCCTGCATCCCAAATATGTGAGTAAATCTACTGAAATGGAGTGTGATGTGTAAGATGAGAAAGCAGAGAAAGAAGTCACGTACAGTGAGGAAAATAAGTATTAGTATACTGCTATTTTGCAAGTTCTCCTACTTAGAAATCATGGAGGGGTCTGAAATTTTCATCGTAGGTGCATGTCCACTGTGAGAGACAACCTAAAAAAAAAAAATATTCCGGAAATCACAATGTATGATTTTTTTTTAACTATTTATTTGTATGATACAGCTGCAAATAAGTATTTGAACACCTGTCTATCAGCTAGAATTCTGACCCTCAAAGACCTGTTAGTCTGCCTTCAAAATGTCCACCTCCACTCCATTTATTATCCTAAATTAGATGTACCTGTTTGAGGTCGTTAGCTGCATAAAGACACCTGTCCACCCCATACAATCAGTAAGAATCCAACTACTAACATGGCCAAGACCAAAGAGCTGTCCAAAGACACTAGAGACATAATTGTACAACTCCACAAGGCTGGAAAGGGCTACGGGGAAATTGCCAAGCAGCTTGGTGAAAAAAGGTCCACTGTTGGAGCAATCATTAGAAAATGGAAGAAGCTAAACATGACTGTCAATCTCCCTCGGACTGGGGCTCCATGCAAGATCTCACCTCGTGGGGTCTCAATGATCCTAAAAAAGGTGAGAAATCAGCCCCGAACTACACGGGAGGAGCTGGTCAATGACCTGAAAAGAGCTGGGACCACCGTTTCCAAGGTTACCGTTGGTAATACACTAAGACGTCATGGTTTGAAATCATGCATGGCACGGAAGGTTCCCCTGCTTAAACCAGCACATGTCAAGGCCCGTCTTAAGTTTGCCAATGACAATTTGGATGATGAAAATAGCAAGGTGTTCAAATACTTATTTTCCTCACTGTATGTCATTGTTGTAAAAAACAGTGGCTATCTGGACATCTTTGCCAAGTGCAAAACAGAACAGAAGGCATCAATAAATTGTTGGGGAGGGCCATGCCTTGTTTCCCAATCATTTTGGAGTGACTTAAAAAACTGTATTGCTGGCGAAGGGAGGGTCTATTTTGACTAAAGATCCCAAAACTCCTCCGCTAGCCCCTTAAATAAATAAAAAGTCCCTTACAGCTACAGAGGCGCTCCCTCTCTTCAGTCACTCGACTGTACGTGCTTGCAGGCGCACATTGAGCTTCCGCTAACAGTTTGTAACAGCAATGAAATAGATTATTGATCATTTTATTGTAGCTGACTTTACAAGCGGACTTCTCTCTTTGCTGTTGAAACAGGTTCTATAAACAGCCTCTGGAGACTCGAACTGCTGAGTCGCAGCAACACCATCAGCTGGTTTGAGTCGAGCTGAGACGGGCCGGTTCAGACCGCTGAAACTTTCCTCTGCGGCGTTGTAAAATGGTTTTGTCTCATCGCGAATCTTTGGTCTGAACTGGGCTTTAGTCCACACTAGATATTGGAAAAAGGACAAAAAAAGAGCTGCACTAGCCTCTATGGGTTAGATGTATCATGATGTTGAACCTTTGGCCACGCCCCTACCAACAAGTGGTGACACCATGCTTTTTCCAATGTACTACTACGCTACATACCAGCTGGTCTGATGTATTTGCAACCGCACCCACGTGCGGAATGACGTCACAGCCAAATTGAACATTTACAAGTCGGATTTTCCTATTGTAGGGAAGCTCTAGCCAGGTTAGCCGTTGTTAGCAATGCCGGTTGATAACAACGCACTAAACTGTTGTTGTGTTTGTGTATGCAAACAATGTAACATGTCCACAGATTTTTGACAGCACTGTTTGCACAATTGATTTCGTGAGACACAAGACAGAAGTGCTAATAACTGTATGTTCCAACTGTTGATGCAAGGGGCAGCCATGTTGGATCTTGAGCTGGAGGTACTGGAGGCGTGGCTCCCGTAGGGAGTTGGGTTAGGAACCAGAGGGTCGCTGGTTCAAGTCCCCGTACGGACCAAAGTATGGTGGTGGACTGGTAGCTGGAGAGGTGCCAGTTCACCTCCTGGGCACTGCCAAGATACTCTTGAGCAAGGCACCAAACCTCCAACTGCTCGGGGTGCCTTTCCATGGGCAGCCCCCTCAATCTGACATCCCTCCATTAGTGCATGCGTAGGTACTGAGCATGTGTGCGTAATTCAGGCCTGTGTGTAATGTGTGTAATAACAACAGAGTGTAAATTTTAATTTCTAATAAAATCTTAACCTTGTCCGAGTTCGAGTTTAGAATCCCACTTCCAAGTACAAATGGAACGCACAAGTAGAATAGCGCTATTGTACAGTACATTACAGTTGCACAGGTTGTCACCATTAGGGCAAGCCAGATTATTAGACTGGGTGTTACTCTTTCAGAATCTGGGAACCTTCAGAATGTCAAAATCCTTGTAAGTTGTTTCTGATATCAGCTGTGATGAAATGCTTTGTGAGATGGATACCTTTTGGACTCCAGCTGCTCCTTCAGTTTGCTGTACATTTCTAGCACTGCAGAAGAAAAGAAGACGGAAAACTGGATTTGTTGCAGGGTTTGTTGGTTTAAGAATTTTACTCACTTTTGCTCCTAAAAAACAATTTTGTTTTAATTTCTTTCTTTTTTTATGAACCTTTATTTTACCAGGAATAATCCCATTGAGATTCAGAATCTCTTTTACAAGGGAGTCCTGGCCAAGACAGCAGCATAATAGTTGCAAAATATACAGTAAAAAAAACATGAAACAGACAAAGACAGTTGGTAATTTAACATTTTAACATCGTCTCAACATAATTACCAGCAGTGCCCAATAACAATACATGTGCATGTAGTACTCAAATTGCTGATCTGAGTGGGTGATCTTTAATGCAATATCTACATTGCCCATTATCAGCAGCCATTCATCCAAAGTGTTCCAAAGGCACATCCTGTTAACTAATCTGATATCATTTTAAAAAACTAACAGAGAACCCTTTTGCAATTATGTAAGCACATAATCTAATCTAATAAAATGCAGCCCTGGTTAAAAAAAACAGCTGATCTCAGCTGGTGTTCAGTCTATAATGGAGTGCAATGGAAATTTCTAAGTGACCCCAAACTTTTGACCGGTACCATATATGTTCAAAACATAATGGATCAAAATATGTCCTTAGTCCAACCCAAGATAATAAGGCCAAACCACAAAATATTTCAGGTTACCGATAGACTCCAGTGGCACCCTGAAGTCAACATTTGTCAGTAACACTAGAAATGTCAATTTTTAATCGTGATTAGGATTTTGGCTCTTAACCTCCCAAGTAATTGAGAAAAACGATTATTTAGCAAGTAAACTTTTATGTTGTCTTGTGTTCAGAATGAGAAAAACTAGATTTGTTCCCATAATCGAGCAGCCCTAACTAGAACTAGAGTGGCCATCATATTGGATACACAAGGGCTGTGGTACCTGGTATACAGAGCTGGAGCTTCTCTACAGTGGTGGCCATGTTCCTCTGCTGGATCCGACAGCGAATCACCTCTTCTGTCTGTGCCGTCACCTGAGGGAAGCAACACACAATAGAAGGAAACAATAAGACAGGGGCCACCACTGCTGCTAACCACTGGGTAAAAGAACGGTCATGTCTAATTCAGAACTGTCTTTGCAGTGAACGAGCAGGCATGTGTCATGCCGGCACAGTAAAAAGCACTTTCTGTCTTCTGCACATTCTTGCATACACGCATACTTGGTCTTACCTCCCTCCCAGCCTCTTGCAGTCTTCGATTAGTGTCCGTCACTTGACCCTTTCAAAAGAAACACAGACATCAGTTAAACCGTACAGCTTGAGAATCTGTTTATCGTTTCTTTCACTCTACCCATGGTTCCCACACATTTGTTGTTTATTGCAAATACAATGTGTCTTATTACTCTGCTTTTTTCCATAGAGCTCCATTGTTGTCCAAAAACTATGAAAACACATCAATGAGCCACACTGTTGCACTGGTGCCATGTTTCTTCATTATAATGAACATACACAGTGTATATTATTCAATCCGATTTAGGTCTTCAGTAGGAATCATTGGGCTTAAGGCTGAGAGCCACAACCAGAGACAGACTAACACATTGTTGGATTTGGTCTTCTCATTAGATATGTTGACAATAAAGGGAAACATGTAAAACAAAATTGGCCACTGTGACACTGCTGCATGTTGAAAACACAAACAAGGCCCAGGTTTGGGCTTTTTTCTTAGATATTAAGATATCATGCGAGATAAATCAACGGTCTTCCTCCGTGTGGTTAGGATGAAGATGCTGAAAATGTACTGACTTCTGTTTAAAAGACTCAAGTCACGTTTATTTCATGGCATTTTCATTTTCAAATTTTCATAGTTGAATCTTTGTGTTATTTTTTAAGAATGTATGGTTAAACAGGGCATGCTGTCACATGTCTATCTGTCCTCCACTCTCTGTCTGCTCCCCCTCTTCATGCCCTCTCTTTTCCCTCTCCATCTCCCTTGCTGCAGTTGCTCAGCCTTGTAATCAGCTCATTGTCCATGAAGGGGCAAGGACAAAGGCAGGCAAATTCAGATTAACCAGGCAGCGAGGACCTGAACCCACCATCGGTGCACTGGGCCTTTCATGGGGTTTAATGGCTTGTGACAGGCTCTTTCTCACAGATTCAGTGACAAACTTCTCGATTCTGGATGGGGATTTTTGAACTTTCGGCTCTTGTCACACAGCTGAGAGCCATGACCCAATTGACCAGTCGTGCAATTGAAGTGCAGCTTCCAAACTACATAATCACTGCTTCTTTTTATATTCAGCTAGGGTGCAGCACCATGGGGCAAGTGTTTGAGACCAAAGTGACATTTCTCAAAACTGGTATGTAAATTGACATAATGTTCCACTTGTTAGCCACCAGGGAGTAGAACCTACAATACATGCATCTGGCATTGCAGTGGTGTTATCAATGGGTGAAGTCAGACACAACTATAAATCAAAACCTTCACTGAAGTACTTATTTGCTTATAGATTACTTTTCAATCAGTTACATGATTTTGTCAAATAATTAGCAAATATAAAATCTAATCAAATCAAAATGCTATATGTGACTAATAAGATGGGCAATATGATGATATATAGGCCTAATATAAGACTAATACATTTGCCAATTGCATAATATTTGCCATAAAGTTCTGTATTTTGGTAACTAATATCTATGGTTGCTATGTTGTTGTGTTGTCCTTTGTGTCACAGGGACTTTTTTAGTTTATTTACAATTTATATTAGCCTGGCGTTTGTGGTTTGGGGTCCCCGGGGCATTTATCATTTCATGTCAACTGTTGACGTGGCCTCGTCCTTCAGGTTTTGGAGACCCTTGTTTATTTTTATGCAATTATACGTATGTTCCACTACTCCCGTCTCATCCATCGGGTCTCTGGGACCCCGGAGGACGAGATGAGGCTATAGTGGGATTTGTGTTTTCGAGTGCAGGACGGGTCTCTGGGACCCCGGAGGCCAAGGCCACTGTAACAGAAAAATGCAATTGAATACAGGATGGGTCCCTGGGACCCGAAGGACAACACAGGGATTAAGCCATCATGGGTACTGTGTTAAATCAATGGGCAGGACTTCTTTATGGTATTGTTGGATTTTCTAATAATTTCCCCATCAAATTACATCAAATATCTTGATTTGTCAGATAGCTAACATGATGGATAATAACACATATTTTATTGTGTGATAATATACCATATATCAAAAAGGTTTTATAAAATGATATTCTGTAGAGGATATTTTCCATATCACCTATTCCTAATAGGCTTTAAAGACACAATATTTCTTTCACACCAGTTTGAGAGGACTGTGCCACAGTGCACTGAAGTAAGCCAAGATGATAAATAAACCTTTATACCATTACAATGTAAGTGATGCATGCACATGGGCACACTCAGCCTACCCTGTAATGATGACAATTTCGCTCAAGCACTTTTCCAACTAACAATAAAAAGCCCTCTGAAACATGATTTTATTGAAGATAATGAATGTTTCCATAATGGAAAAACATAATCAATTTGATGCTTTAACAATCTACACTGAACAAAAATATGAATGCTTTTGTTTTTACCCCCATTTTTCATGAGACAAGTCAAAGATCTAAGACTTTTTTAATGCCACACCTGTGAGGTGGATGGACTCTCTCGGCAAACAAGAAGTGCTCACTATCACAGATTTTACAATATTAACAATATTTGAGAGAATAGGCCTTTTGTGTACGTAGAAAAAGTCTTCTTTGAGAATCTTTGAGTTCAGCTCATGAAAAATGGGAGCAAAAACAAAAAGTGGCCACTATACTTTAAGATTTGGCAGCCAACGTGGAGACTGAACTGTCCTGCTATTGCCTCTTCTGGCCTGTAGTCATTTTTACAGTGTCTCTTACCATAAGTTTCTCAGCATCAGCACGGACTTTGAGGAGCTCTGTGATGGCATCCACAAAGCCTTGGTGGTGGAAATTGCACATCTTCTCAATCTCACGATCATGGTTCCTTATCCTGGCATCCAGCTTTTCCATGAAGCGCTTGTGGGCGTTGGGCTGGTCATCGTAAATAGACCTAAGAGAGACAAGGTGGTGAGAAAAAGGGGGTTGAAGGAAGAAGAAGGGGGTAAGGCAGGATAGGAAAGATGGCAAAAATTGTGACAGAACTGTAAGAATGACAATTGATATTCTCATATTGTCACTTTGCATATGTCCTAATGGAGGTTCCAGAAGGCACCTGCACTTAACAGCCAGGAAAAGTTGACACAACATTGTTGCAAGTCCCTCCTCTTCCGGTATTTCGCCATGGGACCAAGTCTGGAAAAATATGAACGTATTGAATGGGGAAAGACACCTTTTGTTTCTTTCCCGTTTGAATTGAGCCATGAAATACATATATGATGTTTGTCAGTTTAAAAGATAATTTTGCAAGTCAAGAACGTCTCAGCTTATTGTTAAACTGTTAAAGTACAACACAATTATGTAATTAGAAAGACTACACACTTCAAAGTTACACAGATGACATCTTGCTGAAGCTACGATGTCTGATAAAACTTCACTGGATAAAACGCATCAGGTAAGAGAATGTTGTGTGTCTTGTAATCCATGGCTCAATTCAAACAGGGCCAAACAATAATTTGCCCCTCCATGTTCAATACCATGCATATTTCTTTTCTCCAAAAAAGGTCCCACGAGGTTTACGGGAAGGAGGGACTTAGCATCTCTATAGTGTCTGTACATGTGTAGTACTTACAATATGGCAGATTGTACACGTATAAAAAAACGCCTATCCAACTTCTTCAGTCCCAAATCTGATATCGTATAACTATTTTTCACAAGTGCCACTACAATAGCTCCACTGAGCCAACATGTACAGAGAATCAAGTTAAAGAGACCTTATAGCAGAAGCACCTCTCTAAGCCAGCTTCTTTTTGGTGTTAGCCTATTTCTTTATAGCTTGTACAAAGCCTACATCTTATTCTAGATATCATTGTCATACAAGTGATTATGTTAATGTGTCACATAATGTATTGTAAGCCAAACCTAATCCAAAAAACAACTCACTCAAAACTTGAAAATATATGTTATAGCACATATAGTGGCTTGAGAAAGTTTACACACCCATGCTAAAGAAAAAAAAAAAACATCTTTTCGAATTTGATCTTAATTCCATAATTCAAAAAATTTAGGAAAATCCAACCTTTTAAGGCCACCAATTGTCTTTGTGAATGAATAATGTATTGTAAATAAATAAATGTTCTTCCTTAAAATACAGGGGGCGTAAGTATACACCCCCCTATGTTTAATTCCCATAGAGCCAGGCAGATTTTTGTTATTAAAGGCCAGTTATTTCATGGATCAGGATACTATGCATCCTGATAAAGTTCCCTTGGCCTTTGGAAGTAAACTACCCCCCATCATCACATACCCTTCACCATAGAGATTGGCATTGTTTTATTTCAGTTAGCTTAATAGCTGGTTTGATTTGCATTGAGAGATGATCTTATGGAAAGTTCCCCATGCCTATCTGTTTAAAAAATCTGTTAAAAAATTATTTTCTCAATTCTGGATTCCCAGATAGGGATAAGTAAGGGTTGTTGGGAGGGCTTATATGTTACTCACTGTTAGGCTTCAAGCAGTACTGTAGATTCTTCTGTCCAAATAGATGGACAGGTTGTACTTTTCTGTGCATCAGAATTTAGCTTTGTATTTTGAGCTTAGCACTTACATGGATGTTTCTGTCTTTTAGGCATTCACTACAGGCCAGCTGCAGCGATAGAGACAGAAAATAGACCATTATACTACGATAATATAAAATCATAGGCAGATCACAGTTCTTATCAAGTACCATAGTATTACTTGTTTTAGAGCAGCAGATCAGACTCTTGAAACAAGCGTAAAACACTGTACATCTCATCTTGTTCTGACCGTGTTAGTCAAATTTAAGGACATCGCTGCATTTTACTGCACATGGGTCTTAGCTGGCCTTCAGTATAAATTCAGAGTATATCCACATTAAACAGTACATTTGTAAATGGATCTTTTTCCTCATAGTTTCAGCCCCCCGTCCAGACTGAAACAGCATTTCCACCAAAATGTAAATGTAAAAAATGTAAATTAAGTAAAATATTTAAAAAAAATCCTTAAACGCCTGGCTTCATTACAGCACAGCAGCTTTAGAATGACTGCTAGTAAACGTGTTGGGGTGCAATTAAATCACTATTTCGTACAACAACAAAAATAAAAAAGAGACAAATTTGGGAGTGAAAAAAACTACACTGTGAATTCAGCTGCATTAAAACACAGTATAGGTCACCACAGAGAACAGGAGCCGTTTGCTTTATTTACAGTGGCTGAGGTTAACCGGACCCTATTTTCCTATGTTTTTATATGTAAGTGACTGATGGGAACAACAATCTTTGAAAGCGAGAACGCTGTAGCCGGCAGCCACAGACAGGGCTGCAATTTAACCCTAAGGGTCAAATGTGTGTAGTCAGTTTGATTCACTAAAAGTGCTTTATTTGCTACTGACAGGGTCAGAATGTTGTTCTTAGTGTCTGACAACTTGATGAAAAGGATCCCTACAGAGATAGGCCTTTTTAAAACCTATTTGAGACCTTTCTGTTTAACCAGAAACAGCTCTGAGGTCACGCTAAACCCATCGTCTAACCTAGGGCTGGGTGTTATAAATAAAATCAAATATCACAATATTCTTGACCAAATACCTCAAAATGTTATTTACACAATGAGATTTTTGATAAATATTCTCCAGAAATGATTTAATGACTTTGTGGGTAAAGGTCAATAATAGAACAGCTGGAACAGTCTGGTAAGTTCAGGACATTACATCACTTAACTGTAATGCAGCCTGTAAAACCAGATAATGACAACACTTACCACATTACTATATATCCAAAATCTAAGACGATATCTAGTCTCATATCGCAATATCGATACAACATCGATATATTGCCCAGCCCTAGTCTAACCGCAATTATTTTACATAACCACGGTTATTTTGTAACCGCATTTAAAGGATTAGAGCATTTATTAAATGAGATTGGTCAAACTATTGTTTGGATCCATCAAATGTGTTTGCAATACCGGTGTAGCATCACCTAACAGTAACTTTAGCTATAGAGGTCGACTGATTAATCGGGCAATTTTTGGCATATTTTACATAATCGATTTACATCCGCGTATATCAAGCCGATTATCTGCGCAGGCAGCCTAGTGTTGTTGTGTGGAACGTGTGTTTGACGCGAGAGTCTGAGACTCTGACTTGATTTGACCCTTAAGTCGCACTAACAGCTGACTTGCATTTTGACTTGCGTTTCGACCCAAAAGACTTGACTCGGACTCGAGCTTAGTGACTCGTCAATAACCTGTTTTCATGCAATTATTGCTTTTTAAATATAAATTCATTCATGTATTTCTACTTTCTTTTATTGGCGTTGGGGAAACGATGACGAGCTGCATGTGCTCTGCCCTTTGCCATAATTGCAGCGTAACACATGCACTATGCCTTATGTGCGCGCTCACATATTTAAAAAAAAA
>JABXJD010000903.1:0-141135 GCA_013375575.1 Percina caprodes | reverse complement strand
AACAGCCTGAAAAGATATCAAATATACTGTAGATTAATTTGGACATTTTAGCCTTTAATTTTAAAATCCTACATCAGAATGGTCCGATATTGACTGTGTGACACCATGGATATATGATGTTTCCCAGACTTGGAATGAAGCTGGTTTAACAGGAGGATTCCGTTCTACAGATGCCTGAAAAAGAGTAAAATATGGCTTTAAAAGCCTGAAAAGATGTCAAATATACTGTAGATTTACTTGGACATTTTAGCCTTTAATTTTAAAATCCTACATCAGCATGGTCCGATATTACCTGTGTGACACCATGGATATGTGATGTTTCTCTCAGACTTGGAATGAAGCTGGTTTAACAGGAGGATTCCGTTCTACAGTTGCCTGAAAAAGAGTAAAATATGGCTTTAACAGCCTGAAAAAGATGTCAAATATACTGTAGATTTACTTGGACATTTTAGCCTTTAATTTTAAAATCCTACATCAGAATGGTCCGATATTGCCTGTGTGACACCATGGATATATGATGTGTTACCCAGACTTGGAATGAAGCTGGTTTAACAGGAGGATTCCGTTCTACAGATGCCTGAAAAAGAGTAAAATATGGCTTTAACAGCCTGAAAAAGATGTCAAATATACTGTAGATTAATTTGGACATTTTAGCCTTTAATTTTAAAATCCTACATCAGAATGGTCGATATTGCCTGTGTGACACCATGGATATATGATGTATTACCCAGACTTGGAATGAAGCTGGTTTAACAGGAGGATTCCGTTCTACAGATGCCTGAAAAAGTAAAATATGGCTTTAACAGCCTGAAAAGGAGGATTCCGTTCTACAGTTGCCTGAAACAGAGTAAAATATGGCTTTAACAGCCTGAAAAAGATGTCAAATATACTGTAGATTTACTTGGACATTTTAGCCTTTAATTTTAAAATCCTACATCAGAATGGTCAATATTGAGTGTGTGACACCATGGATATATGATGTGTTACCCAGACTTGGAATGAAGCTGGTTTAACAGGAGGATTCCGTTCTACAGATGCCTGAAAAAGAGTAAAATATGGCTTTAACAGCCTGAAAAAGATGTCAAATATACTGTAGATTTACTTGGACATTTTAGCCTTTAATTTTAAAATCCTACATCAGAATGGTCCGATATTGCCTGTGTGACACCATGGATATATGATGTTTACCCAGACTTGGAATGAAGCTGGCTTAACAGGAGGATTCCGTTCTACAGATGCCTGAAAAAGAGTAAAATATGGCTTTAACAGCCTGAAAAAGATGTCAAATATACTGTAGATTAATTTGGACATTTTAGCCTTTAATTTTAAAATCCTACATCAGAATGGTCCGATATTGCCTGTGTGACACCATGGATATATGATGTTTACCCAGACTTGGAATGAAGCTGGTTTAACAGGAGGATTCCGTTCTACAGATGCCTGAAAAAGAGTAAAATATGGCTTTAAAAGCCTGAAAAGATGTCAAATATACTGTAGATTTACTTGGACATTTTAGCCTTTAATTTTAAAATCCTACATCAGAATGGTCGATATTACCTGTGTGACACCATGGATATGTGATGTTTCTCTCAGACTTGGAATGAAGCTGGTTTAACAGGAGGATTCCGTTCTACAGTTGCCTGAAAAAAGTAAAATATGGCTTTAACAGCCTGAAAAAGATGTCAAATATACTGTAGATTTACTTGGACATTTTAGCCTTTAATTTTAAAATCCTACATCAGAATGGTCCGATATTGCCTGTGTGACACCATGGATATATGATGTGTTACCCAGACTTGGAATGAAGCTGGTTTAACAGGAGGATTCCGTTCTACAGATGCCTGAAAAAAGTAAAATATGGCTTTAACAGCCTGAAAAGATGTCAAATATACTGTAGATTTACTTGGACATTTTAGCCTTTAATTTTAAAATCCTACATCAGAATGGTCCGATATTGCCTGTGTGACACCATGGATATATGATGTGTTACCCAGACTTGGAATGAAGCTGGTTTAACAGGAGGATTCCGTTCTACAGATGCCTGAAAAAGAGTAAAATATGGCTTTAACAGCCTGAAAAAGGAGGATTCCGTTCTACAGTTGCCTGAAAAAGAGTAAAATATGGCTTTAACAGCCTGAAAAGATGTCAAATATACTGTAGATTTACTTGGACATTTTAGCCTTTAATTTTAAAATCCTACATCAGAATGGTCCAATATTGAGTGTGACACCATGGATATATGATGTGTTACCCAGACTTGGAATGAAGCTGGTTTAACAGGAGGATTCCGTTCTACAGATGCCTGAAAAAGAGTAAAATATGGCTTTAAAAGCCTGAAAAGATGTCAAATATACTGTAGATTTACTTGGACATTTTAGCCTTTAATTTTAAAATCCTACATCAGAATGGTCCGATATTGCCTGTGTGACACCATGGATATGATGTGTTACCCAGACTTGGAATGAAGCTGGTTTAACAGGAGGATTCCGTTCTACAGATGCCTGAAAAAGAGTAAAATATGGCTTTAACAGCCTGAAAAAGATGTCAAATATACTGTAGATTTACTTGGACATTTTAGCCTTTAATTTTAAAAACCTACATCAGAATGGTCAATATTGACTGTGTGACACCATGGATATGTGATGTTTCTCTCAGACTTGGAATGAAGCTGGTTTAACAGGAGGATTCCGTTCTACAGTTGCCTGAAAAAGAGTAAAATATGGCTTTAACAGCCTGAAAAAGATGTCAAATATACTGTAGATTTACTTGGACATTTTAGCCTTTAATTTTAAAATCCTACATCAGAATGGTCAATATTGACTGTGTGACACCATGGATATGTGATGTTTCTCTCAGACTTGGAATGAAGCTGGTTTAACAGGAGGATTCCGTTCTACAGTTGCCTGAAAAAGAGTAAAATATGGCTTTAACAGCCTGAAAAGATGTCAAATATACTGTAGATTTACTTGGACATTTTAGCCTTTAATTTTAAAATCCTACATCAGAATGGTCCGATATTGACTGTGTGACACCATGGATATGATGTTTCCCAGACTTGGAATGAAGCTGGTTTAACAGGAGGATTCCGTTCTACAGATGCCTGAAAAAGAGTAAAATATGGCTTTAACAGCCTGAAAAGATGTCAAATATACTGTAGATTTACTTGGACATTTTAGCCTTTAATTTTAAAATCCTACATCAGAATGGTCCAATATTGACTGTGTGACACCATGGATATGTGATGTTTCTCAGACTTGGAATGAAGCTGGTTTAACAGGAGGATTCCGTTCTACAGTTGCCTGAAAAAGAGTAAAATATGGCTTTAACAGCCTGAAAAAGATGTCAAATATACTGTAGATTTACTTGGACATTTTAGCCTTTAATTTTAAAATCCTACATCAGAATGGTCGATATTGCCTGTGTGACACCATGGATATGATGTGTTTCCCAGACTTGGAATGAAGCTGGTTTAACAGGAGGATTCCGTTCTACAGTTGCCTGAAAAAGAGTAAAATATGGCTTTAACAGCCTGAAAAAGATGTCAAATATACTGTAGATTTACTTGGACATTTTAGCCTTTAATTTTAAAAACCTACATCAGAATGGTCCGATATTGACTGTGTGACACCATGGATATGTGATGTTTCTCTCAGACTTGGAATGAAGCTGGTTTAACAGGAGGATTCCGTTCTACAGTTGCCTGAAAAAGAGTAAAATATGGCTTTAACAGCCTGAAAAAGATGTCAAATATACTGTAGATTTACTTGGACATTTTAGCCTTTAATTTTAAAATCCTACATCAGAATGGTCCGATATTGCCTGTGTGACACCATGGATATATGATGTGTTACCCAGACTTGGAATGAAGCTGGTTTAACAGGAGGATTCCGTTCTACAGATGCCTGAAAAAGAGTAAAATATGGCTTTAACAGCCTGAAAAGATGTCAAATATACTGTAGATTTACTTGGACATTTTAGCCTTTAATTTTAAAATCCTACATCAGAATGGTCGATATTGCCTGTGTGACACCATGGATATATGATGTTTCTCTCAGACTTGGAATGAAGCTGGTTTAACAGGAGGATTCCGTTCTACAGTTGCCTGAAAAAGAGTAAAATATGGCTTTAACAGCCTGAAAAAGATGTCAAATATACTGTAGATTTACTTGGACATTTTAGCCTTTAATTTTAAAATCCTACATCAGAATGGTCGATATTGACTGTGTGACACCATGGATATGTGATGTTTCTCTCAGACTTGGAATGAAGCTGGTTTAACAGGAGGATTCCGTTCTACAGTTGCCTGAAAAAGAGTAAAATATGGCTTTAACAGCCTGAAAAAGATGTCAAATATACTGTAGATTTACTTGGACATTTTAGCCTTTAATTTTAAAATCCTACATCAGAATGGTCCGATATTGCCTGTGTGACACCATGGATATATGATGTTTTACCCAGACTTGGAATGAAGCTGGTTTAACAGGAGGATTCCGTTCTACAGATGCCTGAAAAAGAGTAAAATATGGCTTTAACAGCCTGAAAAAGATGTCAAATATACTGTAGATTTACTTGGACATTTTAGCCTTTAATTTTAAAATCCTACATCAGAATGGTCAATATTGACTGTGTGACACCATGGATATGTGATGTTTCTCTCAGACTTGGAATGAAGCTGGTTTAACAGGAGGATTCCGTTCTACAGTTGCCTGAAAAAGAGTAAAATATGGCTTTAACAGCCTGAAAAAGATGTCAAATATACTGTAGATTTACTTGGACATTTTAGCCTTTAATTTTAAAATCCTACATCAGAATGGTCGATATTGCCTGTGTGACACCATGGATATATGATGTTTACCCAGACTTGGAATGAAGCTGGTTTAACAGGAGGATTCCGTTCTACAGTTGCCTGAAAAAGAGTAAAATATGGCTTTAACAGCCTGAAAAAGATGTCAAATATACTGTAGATTTACTTGGACATTTTAGCCTTTAATTTTAAAATCCTACATCAGAATGGTCCAATATTGACTGTGTGACACCATGGATATGTGATGTTTCTCTCAGACTTGGAATGAAGCTGGTTTAACAGGAGGATTCCGTTCTACAGTTGCCTGAAAAAGAGTAAAATATGGCTTTAACAGCCTGAAAAGATGTCAAATATACTGTAGATTTACTTGGACATTTTAGCCTTTAATTTTAAAATCCTACATCAGAATGGTCCGATATTGCCTGTGTGACACCATGGATATGTGATGTTTCTCCCAGACTTGGAATGAAGCTGGTTTAACAGGAGGATTCCGTTCTACAGATGCCTGAAAAAGAGTAAAATATGGCTTTAACAGCCTGAAAAAGATGTCAAATATACTGTAGATTTACTTGGACATTTTAGCCTTTAATTTTAAAATCCTACATCAGAATGGTCCGATATTGACTGTGTGACACCATGGATATGTGATGTTTCTCTCAGACTTGGAATGAAGCTGGTTTAACAGGAGGATTCCGTTCTACAGTTGCCTGAAAAAGAGTAAAATATGGCTTTAACAGCCTGAAAAAGATGTCAAATATACTGTAGATTTACTTGGACATTTTAGCCTTTAATTTTAAAATCCTACATCAGAATGGTCCGATATTGCCTGTGTGACACCATGGATATATGATGTTTACCCAGACTTGGAATGAAGCTGGTTTAACAGGAGGATTCCGTTCTACAGTTGCCTGAAAAAGAGTAAAATATGGCTTTAACAGCCTGAAAAAGATGTCAAATATACTGTAGATTTACTTGGACATTTTAGCCTTTAATTTTAAAATCCTACATCAGAATGGTCCGATATTGCCTGTGTGACACCATGGATATATGATGTGTTCCCAGACTTGGAATGAAGCTGGTTTAACAGGAGGATTCCGTTCTACAGTTGCCTGAAAAAGAGTAAAATATGGCTTTAACAGCCTGAAAAAGATGTCAAATATACTGTAGATTTACTTGGACATTTTAGCCTTTAATTTTAAAATCCTACATCAGAATGGTCCGATATTGACTGTGTGACACCATGGATATGTGATGTTTCTCTCAGACTTGGAATGAAGCTGGTTTAACAGGAGGATTCCGTTCTACAGTTGCCTGAAAAAGAGTAAAATATGGCTTTAACAGCCTGAAAAAGATGTCAAATATACTGTAGATTTACTTGGACATTTTAGCCTTTAATTTTAAAATCCTACATCAGAATGGTCCGATATTGACTGTGTGACACCATGGATATGTGATGTTTCTCTCAGACTTGGAATGAAGCTGGTTTAACAGGAGGATTCCGTTCTACAGTTGCCTGAAAAAGAGTAAAATATGGCTTTAACAGCCTGAAAAAGATGTCAAATATACTGTAGATTTACTTGGACATTTTAGCCTTTAATTTTAAAATCCTACATCAGAATGGTCCGATATTGACTGTGTGACACCATGGATATGTGATGTTTCCCAGACTTGGAATGAAGCTGGTTTAACAGGAGGATTCCGTTCTACAGTTGCCTGAAAAAGAGTAAAATATGGCTTTAACAGCCTGAAAAAGATGTCAAATATACTGTAGATTTACTTGGACATTTTAGCCTTTAATTTTAAAATCCTACATCAGAATGGTCCGATATTGACTGTGTGACACCATGGATATGTGATGTTTCTCTCAGACTTGGAATGAAGCTGGTTTAACAGGAGGATTCCGTTCTACAGTTGCCTGAAAAAGAGTAAAATATGGCTTTAACAGCCTGAAAAAGATGTCAAATATACTGTAGATTTACTTGGACATTTTAGCCTTTAATTTTAAAATCCTACATCAGAATGGTCGATATTGACTGTGTGACACCATGGATATGTGATGTTTCTCTCAGACTTGGAATGAAGCTGGTTTAACAGGAGGATTCCGTTCTACAGTTGCCTGAAAAAGAGTAAAATATGGCTTTAACAGCCTGAAAAAGATGTCAAATATACTGTAGATTTACTTGGACATTTTAGCCTTTAATTTTAAAATCCTACATCAGAATGGTCCGATATTGCCTGTGTGACACCATGGATATATGATGTTTTACCCAGACTTGGAATGAAGCTGGTTTAACAGGAGGATTCCGTTCTACAGTTGCCTGAAAAAGAGTAAAATATGGCTTTAACAGCCTGAAAAGATGTCAAATATACTGTAGATTTACTTGGACATTTTAGCCTTTAATTTTAAAATCCTACATCAGAATGGTCCGATATTGACTGTGTGACACCATGGATATGTGATGTTTCTCTCGGACTTGGAATGAAGCTGGTTTAACAGGAGGATTCCGTTCTACAGTTGCCTGAAAAAGAGTAAAATATGGCTTTAACAGCCTGAAAAAGATGTCAAATATACTGTAGATTTACTTGGACATTTTAGCCTTTAATTTTAAAATCCTACATCAGAATGGTCCGATATTGACTGTGTGACACCATGGATATGTGATGTTTCCCAGACTTGGAATGAAGCTGGTTTAACAGGAGGATTCCGTTCTACAGTTGCCTGAAAAAGAGTAAAATATGGCTTTAACAGCCTGAAAAAGATGTCAAATATACTGTAGATTTACTTGGACATTTTAGCCTTTAATTTTAAAATCCTACATCAGAATGGTCGATATTGACTGTGTGACACCATGGATATGTGATGTGTTTCCCAGACTTGGAATGAAGCTGGTTTAACAGGAGGATTCCGTTCTACAGTTGCCTGAAAAAGAGTAAAATATGGCTTTAACAGCCTGAAAAAGATGTCAAATATACTGTAGATTTACTTGGACATTTTAGCCTTTAATTTTAAAATCCTACATCAGAATGGTCCAATATTGACTGTGTGACACCATGGATATGTGATGTTTCTCTCAGACTTGGAATGAAGCTGGTTTAACAGGAGGATTCCGTTCTACAGTTGCCTGAAAAAGAGTAAAATATGGCTTTAACAGCCTGAAAAAGATGTCAAATATACTGTAGATTTACTTGGACATTTTAGCCTTTAATTTTAAAATCCTACATCAGAATGGTCCGATATTGACTGTGTGACACCATGGATATGTGATGTTTCCCAGACTTGGAATGAAGCTGGTTTAACAGGAGGATTCCGTTCTACAGTTGCCTGAAAAAGAGTAAAATATGGCTTTAACAGCCTGAAAAAGATGTCAAATATACTGTAGATTTACTTGGACATTTTAGCCTTTAATTTTAAAATCCTACATCAGAATGGTCCGATATTGACTGTGTGACACCATGGATATGTGATGTTTCTCTCAGACTTGGAATGAAGCTGGTTTAACAGGAGGATTCCGTTCTACAGTTGCCTGAAAAAGAGTAAAATATGGCTTTAACAGCCTGAAAAAGATGTCAAATATACTGTAGATTTACTTGGACATTTTAGCCTTTAATTTTAAAATCCTACATCAGAATGGTCCGATATTGACTGTGTGACACCATGGATATGTGATGTTTCTCCCAGACTTGGAATGAAGCTGGTTTAACAGGAGGATTCCGTTCTACAGTTGCCTGAAAAAGAGTAAAATATGGCTTTAACAGCCTGAAAAAGATGTCAAATATACTGTAGATTTACTTGGACATTTTAGCCTTTAATTTTAAAATCCTACATCAGAATGGTCGATATTGACTGTGTGACACCATGGATATGTGATGTTTCTCCAGACTTGGAATGAAGCTGGTTTAACAGGAGGATTCCGTTCTACAGTTGCCTGAAAAAGAGTAAAATATGGCTTTAACAGCCTGAAAAAGATGTCAAATATACTGTAGATTTACTTGGACATTTTAGCCTTTAATTTTAAAATCCTACATCAGAATGGTCCAATATTGACTGTGTGACACCATGGATATGTGATGTTTCTCTCAGACTTGGAATGAAGCTGGTTTAACAGGAGGATTCCGTTCTACAGTTGCCTGAAAAAGAGTAAAATATGGCTTTAACAGCCTGAAAAAGATGTCAAATATACTGTAGATTTACTTGGACATTTTAGCCTTTAATTTTAAAATCCTACATCAGAATGGTCCGATATTGCCTGTGTGACACCATGGATATATGATGTTTCTCCAGACTTGGAATGAAGCTGGTTTAACAGGAGGATTCCGTTCTACAGTTGCCTGAAAAAGAGTAAAATATGGCTTTAACAGCCTGAAAAAGATGTCAAATATACTGTAGATTTACTTGGACATTTTAGCCTTTAATTTTAAAATCCTACATCAGAATGGTCCAATATTGACTGTGTGACACCATGGATATGTGATGTTTCTCTCAGACTTGGAATGAAGCTGGTTTAACAGGAGGATTCCGTTCTACAGTTGCCTGAAAAAGAGTAAAATATGGCTTTAACAGCCTGAAAAAGATGTCAAATATACTGTAGATTTACTTGGACATTTTAGCCTTTAATTTTAAAATCCTACATCAGAATGGTCCAATATTGACTGTGTGACACCATGGATATGTGATGTTTCTCTCAGACTTGGAATGAAGCTGGTTTAACAGGAGGATTCCGTTCTACAGTTGCCTGAAAAAGAGTAAAATATGGCTTTAACAGCCTGAAAAAGATGTCAAATATACTGTAGATTTACTTGGACATTTTAGCCTTTAATTTTAAAATCCTACATCAGAATGGTCCGATATTGACTGTGTGACACCATGGATATGTGATGTTTACCCAGACTTGGAATGAAGCTGGTTTAACAGGAGGATTCCGTTCTACAGTTGCCTGAAAAAGAGTAAAATATGGCTTTAACAGCCTGAAAAAGATGTCAAATATACTGTAGATTTACTTGGACATTTTAGCCTTTAATTTTAAAATCCTACATCAGAATGGTCAATATTGACTGTGTGACACCATGGATATGTGATGTTTCTCTCAGACTTGGAATGAAGCTGGTTTAACAGGAGGATTCCGTTCTACAGTTGCCTGAAAAAGAGTAAAATATGGCTTTAACAGCCTGAAAAAGATGTCAAATATACTGTAGATTTACTTGGACATTTTAGCCTTTAATTTTAAAATCCTACATCAGAATGGTCCGATATTGACTGTGTGACACCATGGATATGTGATGTTTCTCTCGGACTTGGAATGAAGCTGGTTTAACAGGAGGATTCCGTTCTACAGTTGCCTGAAAAAGAGTAAAATATGGCTTTAACAGCCTGAAAAAGATGTCAAATATACTGTAGATTTACTTGGACATTTTAGCCTTTAATTTTAAAATCCTACATCAGAATGGTCCAATATTGACTGTGTGACACCATGGATATGTGATGTTTCTCTCAGACTTGGAATGAAGCTGGTTTAACAGGAGGATTCCGTTCTACAGTTGCCTGAAAAAGAGTAAAATATGGCTTTAACAGCCTGAAAAAGATGTCAAATATACTGTAGATTTACTTGGACATTTTAGCCTTTAATTTTAAAATCCTACATCAGAATGGTCCGATATTGACTGTGTGACACCATGGATATGTGATGTTTTACCCAGACTTGGAATGAAGCTGGTTTAACAGGAGGATTCCGTTCTACAGTTGCCTGAAAAAGAGTAAAATATGGCTTTAACAGCCTGAAAAAGATGTCAAATATACTGTAGATTTACTTGGACATTTTAGCCTTTAATTTTAAAATCCTACATCAGAATGGTCCGATATTGACTGTGTGACACCATGGATATGTGATGTTTCTCTCAGACTTGGAATGAAGCTGGTTTAACAGGAGGATTCCGTTCTACAGTTGCCTGAAAAAGAGTAAAATATGGCTTTAACAGCCTGAAAAAGATGTCAAATATACTGTAGATTTACTTGGACATTTTAGCCTTTAATTTTAAAATCCTACATCAGAATGGTCCGATATTGACTGTGTGACACCATGGATATGTGATGTTTCCCAGACTTGGAATGAAGCTGGTTTAACAGGAGGATTCCGTTCTACAGTTGCCTGAAAAAGAGTAAAATATGGCTTTAACAGCCTGAAAAAGATGTCAAATATACTGTAGATTTACTTGGACATTTTAGCCTTTAATTTTAAAATCCTACATCAGAATGGTCCAATATTGACTGTGTGACACCATGGATATGTGATGTTTCTCTCAGACTTGGAATGAAGCTGGTTTAACAGGAGGATTCCGTTCTACAGTTGCCTGAAAAAGAGTAAAATATGGCTTTAACAGCCTGAAAAAGATGTCAAATATACTGTAGATTTACTTGGACATTTTAGCCTTTAATTTTAAAATCCTACATCAGAATGGTCCAATATTGACTGTGTGACACCATGGATATGTGATGTTTCTCTCAGACTTGGAATGAAGCTGGTTTAACAGGAGGATTCCGTTCTACAGTTGCCTGAAAAAGAGTAAAATATGGCTTTAACAGCCTGAAAAAGATGTCAAATATACTGTAGATTTACTTGGACATTTTAGCCTTTAATTTTAAAATCCTACATCAGAATGGTCCGATATTGACTGTGTGACACCATGGATATGTGATGTTTCTCTCAGACTTGGAATGAAGCTGGTTTAACAGGAGGATTCCGTTCTACAGTTGCCTGAAAAAGAGTAAAATATGGCTTTAACAGCCTGAAAAAGATGTCAAATATACTGTAGATTTACTTGGACATTTTAGCCTTTAATTTTAAAATCCTACATCAGAATGGTCCAATATTGACTGTGTGACACCATGGATATGTGATGTTTCTCTCAGACTTGGAATGAAGCTGGTTTAACAGGAGGATTCCGTTCTACAGTTGCCTGAAAAAGAGTAAAATATGGCTTTAACAGCCTGAAAAAGATGTCAAATATACTGTAGATTTACTTGGACATTTTAGCCTTTAATTTTAAAATCCTACATCAGAATGGTCCAATATTGACTGTGTGACACCATGGATATGTGATGTTTCCCAGACTTGGAATGAAGCTGGTTTAACAGGAGGATTCCGTTCTACAGTTGCCTGAAAAAGAGTAAAATATGGCTTTAACAGCCTGAAAAAGATGTCAAATATACTGTAGATTTACTTGGACATTTTAGCCTTTAATTTTAAAATCCTACATCAGAATGGTCCAATATTGACTGTGTGACACCATGGATATGTGATGTTTCTCTCAGACTTGGAATGAAGCTGGTTTAACAGGAGGATTCCGTTCTACAGTTGCCTGAAAAAGAGTAAAATATGGCTTTAACAGCCTGAAAAAGATGTCAAATATACTGTAGATTTACTTGGACATTTTAGCCTTTAATTTTAAAATCCTACATCAGAATGGTCCGATATTGACTGTGTGACACCATGGATATGTGATGTTTACCCAGACTTGGAATGAAGCTGGTTTAACAGGAGGATTCCGTTCTACAGTTGCCTGAAAAAGAGTAAAATATGGCTTTAACAGCCTGAAAAAGATGTCAAATATACTGTAGATTTACTTGGACATTTTAGCCTTTAATTTTAAAATCCTACATCAGAATGGTCCAATATTGACTGTGTGACACCATGGATATGTGATGTTTCTCTCAGACTTGGAATGAAGCTGGTTTAACAGGAGGATTCCGTTCTACAGTTGCCTGAAAAAGAGTAAAATATGGCTTTAACAGCCTGAAAAAGATGTCAAATATACTGTAGATTTACTTGGACATTTTAGCCTTTAATTTTAAAATCCTACATCAGAATGGTCCAATATTGACTGTGTGACACCATGGATATGTGATGTTTCTCTCAGACTTGGAATGAAGCTGGTTTAACAGGAGGATTCCGTTCTACAGTTGCCTGAAAAAGAGTAAAATATGGCTTTAACAGCCTGAAAAAGATGTCAAATATACTGTAGATTTACTTGGACATTTTAGCCTTTAATTTTAAAATCCTACATCAGAATGGTCCGATATTGACTGTGTGACACCATGGATATGTGATGTTTACCCAGACTTGGAATGAAGCTGGTTTAACAGGAGGATTCCGTTCTACAGTTGCCTGAAAAAGAGTAAAATATGGCTTTAACAGCCTGAAAAAGATGTCAAATATACTGTAGATTTACTTGGACATTTTAGCCTTTAATTTTAAAATCCTACATCAGAATGGTCCGATATTGACTGTGTGACACCATGGATATGTGATGTTTCTCCCAGACTTGGAATGAAGCTGGTTTAACAGGAGGATTCCGTTCTACAGTTGCCTGAAAAAGAGTAAAATATGGCTTTAACAGCCTGAAAAAGATGTCAAATATACTGTAGATTTACTTGGACATTTTAGCCTTTAATTTTAAAATCCTACATCAGAATGGTCCAATATTGACTGTGTGACACCATGGATATGTGATGTTTCTCTCAGACTTGGAATGAAGCTGGTTTAACAGGAGGATTCCGTTCTACAGTTGCCTGAAAAAGAGTAAAATATGGCTTTAACAGCCTGAAAAAGATGTCAAATATACTGTAGATTTACTTGGACATTTTAGCCTTTAATTTTAAAATCCTACATCAGAATGGTCCGATATTGACTGTGTGACACCATGGATATGTGATGTTTACCCAGACTTGGAATGAAGCTGGTTTAACAGGAGGATTCCGTTCTACAGTTGCCTGAAAAAGAGTAAAATATGGCTTTAACAGCCTGAAAAAGATGTCAAATATACTGTAGATTTACTTGGACATTTTAGCCTTTAATTTTAAAATCCTACATCAGAATGGTCCAATATTGACTGTGTGACACCATGGATATGTGATGTTTCTCTCAGACTTGGAATGAAGCTGGTTTAACAGGAGGATTCCGTTCTACAGTTGCCTGAAAAAGAGTAAAATATGGCTTTAACAGCCTGAAAAAGATGTCAAATATACTGTAGATTTACTTGGACATTTTAGCCTTTAATTTTAAAATCCTACATCAGAATGGTCCGATATTGACTGTGTGACACCATGGATATGTGATGTTTACCCAGACTTGGAATGAAGCTGGTTTAACAGGAGGATTCCGTTCTACAGTTGCCTGAAAAAGAGTAAAATATGGCTTTAACAGCCTGAAAAAGATGTCAAATATACTGTAGATTTACTTGGACATTTTAGCCTTTAATTTTAAAATCCTACATCAGAATGGTCCAATATTGACTGTGTGACACCATGGATATGTGATGTTTCCCAGACTTGGAATGAAGCTGGTTTAACAGGAGGATTCCGTTCTACAGTTGCCTGAAAAAGAGTAAAATATGGCTTTAACAGCCTGAAAAAGATGTCAAATATACTGTAGATTTACTTGGACATTTTAGCCTTTAATTTTAAAATCCTACATCAGAATGGTCCAATATTGACTGTGTGACACCATGGATATGTGATGTTTCTCTCAGACTTGGAATGAAGCTGGTTTAACAGGAGGATTCCGTTCTACAGTTGCCTGAAAAAGAGTAAAATATGGCTTTAACAGCCTGAAAAAGATGTCAAATATACTGTAGATTTACTTGGACATTTTAGCCTTTAATTTTAAAATCCTACATCAGAATGGTCCGATATTGACTGTGTGACACCATGGATATGTGATGTTTCTCCAGACTTGGAATGAAGCTGGTTTAACAGGAGGATTCCGTTCTACAGTTGCCTGAAAAAGAGTAAAATATGGCTTTAACAGCCTGAAAAAGATGTCAAATATACTGTAGATTTACTTGGACATTTTAGCCTTTAATTTTAAAATCCTACATCAGAATGGTCCAATATTGACTGTGTGACACCATGGATATGTGATGTTTCTCTCAGACTTGGAATGAAGCTGGTTTAACAGGAGGATTCCGTTCTACAGTTGCCTGAAAAAGAGTAAAATATGGCTTTAACAGCCTGAAAAAGATGTCAAATATACTGTAGATTTACTTGGACATTTTAGCCTTTAATTTTAAAATCCTACATCAGAATGGTCCAATATTGACTGTGTGACACCATGGATATGTGATGTTTCTCTCAGACTTGGAATGAAGCTGGTTTAACAGGAGGATTCCGTTCTACAGTTGCCTGAAAAAGAGTAAAATATGGCTTTAACAGCCTGAAAAAGATGTCAAATATACTGTAGATTTACTTGGACATTTTAGCCTTTAATTTTAAAATCCTACATCAGAATGGTCCGATATTGACTGTGTGACACCATGGATATGTGATGTTTCTCCAGACTTGGAATGAAGCTGGTTTAACAGGAGGATTCCGTTCTACAGTTGCCTGAAAAAGAGTAAAATATGGCTTTAACAGCCTGAAAAAGATGTCAAATATACTGTAGATTTACTTGGACATTTTAGCCTTTAATTTTAAAATCCTACATCAGAATGGTCCAATATTGACTGTGTGACACCATGGATATGTGATGTTTCTCTCAGACTTGGAATGAAGCTGGTTTAACAGGAGGATTCCGTTCTACAGTTGCCTGAAAAAGAGTAAAATATGGCTTTAACAGCCTGAAAAAGATGTCAAATATACTGTAGATTTACTTGGACATTTTAGCCTTTAATTTTAAAATCCTACATCAGAATGGTCCGATATTGACTGTGTGACACCATGGATATGTGATGTTTCCCAGACTTGGAATGAAGCTGGTTTAACAGGAGGATTCCGTTCTACAGTTGCCTGAAAAAGAGTAAAATATGGCTTTAACAGCCTGAAAAAGATGTCAAATATACTGTAGATTTACTTGGACATTTTAGCCTTTAATTTTAAAATCCTACATCAGAATGGTCAATATTGACTGTGTGACACCATGGATATGTGATGTTTCTCTCAGACTTGGAATGAAGCTGGTTTAACAGGAGGATTCCGTTCTACAGTTGCCTGAAAAAGAGTAAAATATGGCTTTAACAGCCTGAAAAAGATGTCAAATATACTGTAGATTTACTTGGACATTTTAGCCTTTAATTTTAAAATCCTACATCAGAATGGTCGATATTGACTGTGTGACACCATGGATATGTGATGTTTCCCAGACTTGGAATGAAGCTGGTTTAACAGGAGGATTCCGTTCTACAGTTGCCTGAAAAAGAGTAAAATATGGCTTTAACAGCCTGAAAAAGATGTCAAATATACTGTAGATTTACTTGGACATTTTAGCCTTTAATTTTAAAATCCTACATCAGAATGGTCCGATATTGACTGTGTGACACCATGGATATGTGATGTTTCTCTCAGACTTGGAATGAAGCTGGTTTAACAGGAGGATTCCGTTCTACAGTTGCCTGAAAAAGAGTAAAATATGGCTTTAACAGCCTGAAAAAGATGTCAAATATACTGTAGATTTACTTGGACATTTTAGCCTTTAATTTTAAAATCCTACATCAGAATGGTCCAATATTGACTGTGTGACACCATGGATATGTGATGTTTCTCTCAGACTTGGAATGAAGCTGGTTTAACAGGAGGATTCCGTTCTACAGTTGCCTGAAAAAGAGTAAAATATGGCTTTAACAGCCTGAAAAAGATGTCAAATATACTGTAGATTTACTTGGACATTTTAGCCTTTAATTTTAAAATCCTACATCAGAATGGTCCAATATTGACTGTGTGACACCATGGATATGTGATGTTTCTCTCAGACTTGGAATGAAGCTGGTTTAACAGGAGGATTCCGTTCTACAGTTGCCTGAAAAAGAGTAAAATATGGCTTTAACAGCCTGAAAAAGATGTCAAATATACTGTAGATTTACTTGGACATTTTAGCCTTTAATTTTAAAATCCTACATCAGAATGGTCCAATATTGACTGTGTGACACCATGGATATGTGATGTTTCTCTCAGACTTGGAATGAAGCTGGTTTAACAGGAGGATTCCGTTCTACAGTTGCCTGAAAAAGAGTAAAATATGGCTTTAACAGCCTGAAAAAGATGTCAAATATACTGTAGATTTACTTGGACATTTTAGCCTTTAATTTTAAAATCCTACATCAGAATGGTCCGATATTGACTGTGTGACACCATGGATATGTGATGTTTCCCAGACTTGGAATGAAGCTGGTTTAACAGGAGGATTCCGTTCTACAGTTGCCTGAAAAAGAGTAAAATATGGCTTTAACAGCCTGAAAAAGATGTCAAATATACTGTAGATTTACTTGGACATTTTAGCCTTTAATTTTAAAATCCTACATCAGAATGGTCCAATATTGACTGTGTGACACCATGGATATGTGATGTTTCTCTCAGACTTGGAATGAAGCTGGTTTAACAGGAGGATTCCGTTCTACAGTTGCCTGAAAAAGAGTAAAATATGGCTTTAACAGCCTGAAAAAGATGTCAAATATACTGTAGATTTACTTGGACATTTTAGCCTTTAATTTTAAAATCCTACATCAGAATGGTCCGATATTGACTGTGTGACACCATGGATATGTGATGTTTCTCTCAGACTTGGAATGAAGCTGGTTTAACAGGAGGATTCCGTTCTACAGTTGCCTGAAAAAGAGTAAAATATGGCTTTAACAGCCTGAAAAAGATGTCAAATATACTGTAGATTTACTTGGACATTTTAGCCTTTAATTTTAAAATCCTACATCAGAATGGTCCAATATTGACTGTGTGACACCATGGATATGTGATGTTTCTCTCAGACTTGGAATGAAGCTGGTTTAACAGGAGGATTCCGTTCTACAGTTGCCTGAAAAAGAGTAAAATATGGCTTTAACAGCCTGAAAAAGATGTCAAATATACTGTAGATTTACTTGGACATTTTAGCCTTTAATTTTAAAATCCTACATCAGAATGGTCCGATATTGACTGTGTGACACCATGGATATGTGATGTTTCTCTCGGACTTGGAATGAAGCTGGTTTAACAGGAGGATTCCGTTCTACAGTTGCCTGAAAAAGAGTAAAATATGGCTTTAACAGCCTGAAAAAGATGTCAAATATACTGTAGATTTACTTGGACATTTTAGCCTTTAATTTTAAAACCTACATCAGAATGGTCAATATTGACTGTGTGACACCATGGATATGTGATGTTTCTCTCAGACTTGGAATGAAGCTGGTTTAACAGGAGGATTCCGTTCTACAGTTGCCTGAAAAAGAGTAAAATATGGCTTTAACAGCCTGAAAAAGATGTCAAATATACTGTAGATTTACTTGGACATTTTAGCCTTTAATTTTAAAATCCTACATCAGAATGGTCCGATATTGCCTGTGTGACACCATGGATATATGATGTGTTACCCAGACTTGGAATGAAGCTGGTTTAACAGGAGGATTCCGTTCTACAGTTGCCTGAAAAAGAGTAAAATATGGCTTTAACAGCCTGAAAAAGATGTCAAATATACTGTAGATTTACTTGGACATTTTAGCCTTTAATTTTAAAATCCTACATCAGAATGGTCGAATATTGACTGTGTGACACCATGGATATGTGATGTTTCCCAGACTTGGAATGAAGCTGGTTTAACAGGAGGATTCCGTTCTACAGTTGCCTGAAAAAGAGTAAAATATGGCTTTAACAGCCTGAAAAAGATGTCAAATATACTGTAGATTTACTTGGACATTTTAGCCTTTAATTTTAAAATCCTACATCAGAATGGTCCGATATTGCCTGTGTGACACCATGGATATGTGATGTTTCCCAGACTTGGAATGAAGCTGGTTTAACAGGAGGATTCCGTTCTACAGTTGCCTGAAAAAGAGTAAAATATGGCTTTAACAGCCTGAAAAAGATGTCAAATATACTGTAGATTTACTTGGACATTTTAGCCTTTAATTTTAAAATCCTACATCAGAATGGTCCGATATTGACTGTGTGACACCATGGATATGTGATGTTTCTCTCGGACTTGGAATGAAGCTGGTTTAACAGGAGGATTCCGTTCTACAGTTGCCTGAAAAAGAGTAAAATATGGCTTTAACAGCCTGAAAAAGATGTCAAATATACTGTAGATTTACTTGGACATTTTAGCCTTTAATTTTAAAATCCTACATCAGAATGGTCCGATATTGCCTGTGTGACACCATGGATATATGATGTGTTACCCAGACTTGGAATGAAGCTGGTTTAACAGGAGGATTCCGTTCTACAGTTGCCTGAAGAGTAAAATATGGCTTTAACAGCCTGAAAAAGATGTCAAATATACTGTAGATTTACTTGGACATTTTAGCCTTTAATTTTAAAACCTACATCAGAATGGTCCAATATTGACTGTGTGACACCATGGATATGTGATGTTTCTCTCAGACTTGGAATGAAGCTGGTTTAACAGGAGGATTCCGTTCTACAGTTGCCTGAAAAAGAGTAAAATATGGCTTTAACAGCCTGAAAAGATGTCAAATATACTGTAGATTTACTTGGACATTTTAGCCTTTAATTTTAAAATCCTACATCAGAATGGTCCGATATTGCCTGTGTGACACCATGGATATATGATGTGTTAACCAGACTTGGAATGAAGCTGGTTTAACAGGAGGATTCCGTTCTACAGATGCCTGAAAAAGAGTAAAA
This sequence comes from Percina caprodes, assembly GCA_013375575.1. NCBI lineage: Eukaryota > Metazoa > Chordata > Actinopteri > Perciformes > Percidae > Percina > Percina caprodes. The sequence continues at coordinate 121,717 of JABXJD010000903.1, read as the reverse complement.
TATGGCTTTAACAGCCTGAAAAAGATGTCAAATATACTGTAGATTTACTTGGACATTTTAGCCTTTAATTTTAAAAACCTACATCAGAATCGTCCAATATTGATTTGTGTGACACCATGGATATGTGATGTTTCTCTCAGATTTGGAATGAAGCTGGCTTATCAGGAGGATTCCGTTCTACAGATGCCTGAAAAAGAGTAAAATATGGCTTTAACAGCCTGAAAAAGATGTCAAATATACTGTAGATTTACTTGGACATTTTAGCCTTTAATTTTAAAATCCTACATCAGAATGGTCCGATATTGCCTGTGTGACACCATGGATATATGATGTGTTACCCAGACTTGGAATGAAGCTGGTTTAACAGGAGGATTCCGTTCTACAGATGCCTGAAAAAGAGTAAAATATGGCTTTAACAGCCTGAATAAGATGTCAAATATACTGTAGATTTACTTGGACATTTTAGCCTTTATATTTAAAAACCTACATCAGAATGGTCCAATATTGACTGTGTGACACCATGGATATGTGATGTTTCTCTCAGACTTGGAATGAAGCTGGTTTATCAGGAGGATTGCTAAAATGTCCAAGTAAATCTACAATATGTTGACATCTTTCAGGCTGTTAAAAACCATATTTACTCTTTCAGGCAACTATAGCGAATCTACTGTTAAACCAGCTTCACCAAGTCTGAGGTAACACATAATATATCCATGGTGTCACACAGCAATATCTGGCCATTCTGATGTAGAGATTTAAATTAAGGCTAAAATGTCAGAGTAAATCTACAGTATATTTGACATCTCAGGCTGTTAAAGCCATATTTCCTCTTCAGGCATCTGTAGAACGGAATCTCCTGTTAAGCCAGCCATTGCATCTGTGGTGTCACACAGGCAATATCCGACCATTCTGATGTAGGATTTTAAAATTAAAAGCTAAAATGTCCAGAATAAATCTACAGTATATTGACATCTTTCAGCTGTTAAAGCCATATTTTACTCTTTTAGGCAACTGTAGAACGGAATCGACCAGCTTCATTCCAAGTCTGAAGAAACATCACATATCCATGGTGTCCACAGTCAATATTGGACCATTCTGATGTAAGATTAAAATTAAAGGCTAAAATGTCAGAAATAAATCTACAGTATATTTGACATCTTTCAGCTGTTAAACATATTTTACTCTTTTCAGTCATGTATGGAACGGAATCCACCTGTTAAACCAGCTTCATTAAGTCTGGAAGTAACACATCATATGTCCATGGTGTCACACAGATATCGGACCATTCTGATGTAAAGATTAAAATTAAAGGCTAAAATGTCAAATAAATCACAGTATATTTGACATCTTTCGGGTTAAAACCATATTTACTTTTTAGGCAACTGTGAGGCAGATCTCCTGTTAAACCAGCTTCATTCAAATCGGAAGAAACATCACATATCCATGGTGTGCTGTCAATATCGGACCATTCTGATGTGGATTTAAAATTAAGCTAAAATGTCAGAGTGAATCTACAGTATATTGACATCTTTCAGGCTGTTAAGCCATATTTTACTCTTTCAGGCAACGTGGGCCGGAATCCTCCTGTTAAACCAGCTTCATTCAAGTCTGGGTAACACAACATGTATCGTGGTGTCACACAGGCAATATCGGACCATTCTGATGAGGATTTAAAATTAAACAAAATGTCCAAATCTACAGTATATTGACATCTTTCAGGCTGTTAAAGCCATATTCTCTTTTCAGGCAACTGTAGAACGGAATCTACTTTGAAACCAGCTTCATTCAAGTCTGTTAACACTCACATATCCGTGGTCACACAGGTAATATCGGACCATTCTGATGTAGAGATTTTAAAATTAAAGGCTAAAATGTCAAATAAATCTACAGTATATTTGACATCTTTCAGCTGTTAAAGCCATATTTTACTCTTTTTTGAGCAACTGTAGAACAGGTCCTCTGTTAACCAGCTTCATTCAAGTCTGGAAAACATCACATATCCATGGTGTCACAATCAATATTGGACCATTCTGATGTAGGATTTTTAAAATTAAAGGTAAAATGTCCAAGAAATCTACAGTATATTTGACATCTTTCAGGCTGTTAAGCCATATTTACTCTTTCAGCAACTATATCGGATGTTAAACAGCTTCATTCAAGTCTGAAAAAACATCACAGTCCATGGTGTCACACAGTCAATATTCATGATTCTGATGTAGGATTTTAAAATTAAAGGCTAAAATGTCTCAAATAATCATTATATTTGACATCTTTCAGGCTGTTAAAGCATATTTCTTTTTTCAGGCAACTGTAGAACGGAATCTACTGTTAAACAGCTTCATTCAAGTCTGAAGTAACACATAATATATCCATGGTGTCACACAGGCAATATCGGACCATTCTGATGTAATTTTAAAATTAAAGGCTAAAATGTCAAGTAAATCTACAGTATATTTGACATCTTTCAGGCTGTTTAAGCCATATTTTACCTTTTCAGGCATCTGTAGAACGGAATCCTCCTGTTAAACAGCTTCATTCAAATCTGAATAACACAAAATATTTCCATGGTGTCACACAGGCAATATCGGACCATTCTGATGTAAGTTAAAATTAGGCTAAATGTCCGATAAATCTACAGTATATTGACATCTTTCGAACTGTTAAGCCATATTTGAACGGCTATAGGCGGAATCCTCTGTTAAACCAGCTTCATTCAAGTCTGAAGAAATATCACATATCCGTGGTGTCACACAGGCAATATCGGACCATTCTGATGTAGGATTTTAATTAACTAAAATGTCAAATAAATCTACAGTATATTGACATCAGGCTGTTAAACCATATTTACTCTTTTTAGGCAACTGTAGAACGGAATCCTCCTGTTAAACCAGCTTCATTCAAGTCTGAAAACATCACATATCCGTGGTGTCACACAGTCAATATTGGACCATTCTGTGTAAATTTTAAAATAAAGGCTAAAATGTCAAGTAAATCTACAGTATATTTGACATCTTTCAGGCTGTTAAGCCATATTTTACTCTTTTCAGGCAGCTGTAGAACGGAATCCTCCTGTTAAACCAGCTTCCAAGTCTGAGAGAATATCACATATCCATGGTGTCACACAAATCAATATTGGACCATTCTGATGTAGGTTTTAAAATTAGGCTAAAAATCAGAAGTAAATCTACAGTATATTTGACATCTTTTTCAATGTTAGCCATATTTTACTCTTTCAGGCATCTGTGAAACGGAATCTCCTGTTTAGCCAGCTTCATTCAAGTCTGGGTAACACGCAACATATATCCATGGTTACACGGTCAATATCGGACCATTCTGATGTAGATTTTAAAATTAAAGGCTAAAATGTCAGTAAATCTACAGTATATTTGACATCTTTCAGGCTGTTAAAGCCATATTTCTCTTTTTCAGGCATCTGTAGAGCGATCTACTGTTAAACCAGCTTCATTCCAAGTCTGAGTAACACATCATATATCCATGGTTCACACACAATATCGGACCATTCTGATGTAGATTTTAAAATTAAAGGCTAAAATGTCAAATAAATCTACAGTATATTTGACATCTTTCAGCTGTTAAGCCATATTTTACTCTTTTTAGGCTGTGAACGGAATCCTCACAAACCAGCTTCATTCAGAGGAAACATCACATATCATGGTGTCACACAATAAACGGACCATTCTGTAAGTTTAAAATTAAAGGAAGCTAAAATGTCCAAATCTACAGTATATTGACATCTTTCAGGCTGTTAAGCCATATTTTACTCTTTCAGGCAACTGTGAACGGAATCCTCCTGTGAACCACTTCATTCCAAGTCTGAAAAACATCACATATCCATGGTGTCACACAAATCAATATTCGATGATTCTGATGTAAGGATTTTAAAGTAAAGGCAAAATGTCCAAGAAATATCTGATATATTTGACATCTTTCAGCTGTTAAAGCCATATTTTACTCTTTTTCAGGCAACTGTAGAGACGGAATCTCCTGTTAAACCAGCTTCATTCAAGTCTGAAGTAACACATAATATATCATGGTGTCACACAGTATGGACCATTGATGTAAGGATTAAAATTAAAAGCTAAAATGTCAAGTAAATCTACAGTATATTTGACATCTTTCAGGCTTTATAAACCTACTCTTTTTCAGGCAACTGTAGAACGGAATCTCCTGTTAAACCAGCTTCATTCAAATCTGAAGAAAACATCACATATCCATGGTGTCACACAATCAATATTGGACCATTCTGATTAGGTTTTAAAATTAAAGGCTAAAATGTCAAGTAAATCTACAGTATATTGACATCTTTCAGGCTGTTAAAGCCATATTTTACTCTTTTCAGGCATCTGTTGAACGGAATCCTCCTGTTAAACCAGCTTCATTCCAAGTCTGTTAACACAAATATTTCCATGGTGTCACACAGGCAATATCGGACCATTCTGATGTAAGTTTTAAATTAAAGGCTAAAATGTCAAAGTAAATCTACAGTATATTTGACATCTTTCAGGCTGTTAAGCTGCTCTTTTCAGGCAACTGTGAACGGTCTCCTGTTAAACCAGCTTCATTCAAATCTGAGAAGAATCTGAATAAATGGTGTCAAGACACTCAATATATCATGATGTCACTAAGAACCTAGGTTATAAATATTAAAGTTAAATAAAGATAAATGCAATTAATCAACAGTATGTTTATCTTTAAGATACTGTTCCTATTTTACTCTTTTCAGGCAACTGTAGGGAACAGATCTCTCCTGTAAACCAGCTTCATTCAAGTCTGAAACATCACATATCCATGGTGTCACAGTCAATATTGGACCATTCTGATTAGGTTTTAAAATAAAGGCTAAAATGTCAAGTAAATCTACAGTATATTTGACATCTTTTTCAGCTGTTAAACCATATTTTACTCTTTTTCAGCAACTGTAGAACGGAATCCTCCTGTTAAACCAGCTTCATTCAAATCTGAAGAAATATCACATATCCATGGTGTCACACAGTCAATATTGGACCATTCTGATGGAGTTTTAAAATTAAAGGCTAAAATGTCAAAGTAAATCTACAGTATATTTGACATCTTTCAGGCTGTTAAGCCATATTTTACTCTTTTCGAACTGTAAACGGAATCCTCCTGTGCACAGCTTCATTCAAGTCTGAAGAAAATATCACATATCATGGTGTCACACAGTCAATATTGGACCATTCTGATGTAGGTTTTTAAAATTAAAGGCTAAAATGTCCAAAAAATCTACAGTATATTTGACATCTTTCAGGCTGTTAAACCATATTTTACTCTTTTCTCTGTAGAACGGAATCCTCCTGTTAAGCCAATTCAAATCTGAGAATACATCAATACCATGTAACAGTCTGGCCATTCTGATGTAGGATTTTAAAATAAAGGCTAAAATGTCAAGTAAATCTACAGTATATTGACATCTTTCAGGCTGTTAAAGCCATATTTACTCTTTTTCAGCAACTGTAGACGGAATCCTCCTGTTAACCAGCTTCATTCAAGTCTGAAGAAAACATCACATATCCATGGTGTCACACAGTCAATATGACCATTCTGATGTAGATTTTAAAATTAAAGGCTAAAATGTCAATAAATCACAGTATATTTGACATCTTTCGAGCTGTTAAAGCCATATTTTACTCTTTTCAGGCAACTGTAGAACGGAATCCTCCTGTTAAACCAGCTTCATTCAAGTCGAGGTAAGCATCACATATCCATGGTGTCACACAGTCAATATTGGATTGATTCAATAGTAAATTTTAAGGTTGGCTATGTCAAGTAAATCTACAGTATTTTGACATCTTTCAGGCTGTTAAAGCCATATTTTACTCTTTTTCAGGCATCTGTAGAACGGAATCCTCCTGTTAAGCCAGCTTCATTCCAAGTCTGGGTAACACACATATATCCATGGTGTCACACAGGCAATATCGACCATTCTGATGTAGGATTTTAAAATTAAAGGCTAAAATGTCCAAGTAAATCTACAGTATATTTGACATCTTTTTCAGGCTGTTAAAGCCATATTTTACTCTTTTTCAGGCAACTGTAGAACGGAATCCTCCTGTTAAACCAGCTTCATTCCAAGTCTGAAAGTCATCATATTCCATGGTGTCACACAGCAATATCGGACCATTCTGATGTAGGATTTTAAAATTAAAGGCTAAAATGTCCAAGTAAATCTACAGTATATTTGACATCTTTTTCAGGCTGTTAAAGCCATATTTTACTCTTTTTCAGGCAACTGTAGAACGGAATCCTCCTGTTAAACCAGCTTCATTCCAAGTCGGAGAAACATCACATATCCATGGTGTCACACAGTCAATATCGGACCATTCTGATGTAGGATTTTAAAATTAAAGGCTAAAATGTCCAAGTAAATCTACAGTATATTTGACATCTTTTTCAGGCTGTTAAAGCCATATTTTACTCTTTTTCAGGCAACTGTAGAACGGAATCCTCCTGTTAAACCAGCTTCATTCCAAGTCTGAGACACATCACATATCCATGGTGTCACACAGTCAATATTGGACGATTCTGATGTAGGATTTTAAAATTAAAGGCTAAAATGTCCAAGTAAATCTACAGTATATTTGACATCTTTTTCAGGCTGTTAAAGCCATATTTTACTCTTTTTCAGGCATCTGTAGAACGGAATCCTCCTGTTAAACCAGCTTCATTCCAAGTCTGGTTAACACAAAATATATCCATGGTGTCACACAGGCAATATCGGACCATTCTGATGTAGGATTTTAAAATTAAAGGCTAAAATGTCAAGTAAATCTACAGTATATTTGACATCTTTTTCAGGCTGTTAAAGCCATATTTTACTCTTTTTCAGGCAATCTGTAGAACGGAATCCTCCTGTTAAACCAGCTTCATTCCAAGTCTGGAACACATCATATATCCATGGTGTCACACAGGCAATATCGGACCATTCTGATGTAGGATTTTAAAATTAAAGGCTAAAATGTCAAGTAAATCTACAGTATATTTGACATCTTTTTCAGGCTGTTAAAGCCATATTTTACTCTTTTCAGGCAACTGTAGAACGGAATCCTCCTGTTAAACCAGCTTCATTCCAAGTCTGAGAGAAACATCACATATCCATGGTGTCACAGTCAATATTGGACCATTCTGATGTAGGATTTTAAAATTAAAGGCTAAAATGTCCAAGTAAATCTACAGTATATTTGACATCTTTTTCAGGCTGTTAAAGCCATATTTTACTCTTTTTCAGGCAACTGTAGACCGGAATCCTCCTGTTAAACCAGCTTCATTCCAAGTCTGAGAAAAACATCACATATCCATGGTGTCACACAGTCAATATTCGACCATTCTGATGTAGGATTTTAAAATTAAAGGCTAAAATGTCCAAGTAAATCTACAGTATATTTGACATCTTTTTCAGGCTGTTAAAGCCATATTTTACTCTTTTCAGGCAACTGTAGAACGGAATCCTCCTGTTAAACCAGCTTCATTCCAAGTCTGGGTAACACATCATATATCCATGGTGTCACACAGGCAATATCGGACCATTCTGATGTAGGATTTTAAAATTAAAGGCTAAAATGTCAAGTAAATCTACAGTATATTTGACATCTTTTTCAGGCTGTTAAAGCCATATTTTACTCTTTTTCAGGCAACTGTAGAACGGAATCCTCCTGTTAAACCAGCTTCATTCCAAGTCTGAGAGAAATATCACATATCCATGGTGTCACACAGTCAATATTGGACCATTCTGATGTAGGTTTTAAAATTAAAGGCTAAAATGTCCAAGTAAATCTACAGTATATTTGACATCTTTTTCAGGCTGTTAAAGCCATATTTTACTCTTTTCAGGCAACTGTAGAACGGAATCCTCATGTTAAACCAGCTTCATTCCAAGTCTGAGAGAAACATCACATATCCATGGTGTCACACAGTCAATATCGGACCATTCTGATGTAGGATTTTAAAATTAAAGGCTAAAATGTCCAAGTAAATCTACAGTATATTTGACATCTTTTTCAGGCTGTTAAAGCCATATTTTACTCTTTTTCAGGCAACTGTAGAACGGAATCCTCCTGGTAAACCAGCTTCATTCCAAGTCTGAGAGACAAATCACATATCCATGGTGTCACACAGTCAATATTGGACGATTCTGATGTAGGTTTTTAAAATTAAAGGCTAAAATGTCCAAGTAAATCTACAGTATATTCAACATCTTTTTCAGGCTGTTAAAGCCATAATTTACTCTTTTTCAGGCATCTGTAGAACGGAATCCTGTTGTGGGTTGGGGTTTTTGTTGGGGTTATTTTCCCCTTTCTTTGGCCTCCTTGTGTTTTTGTCTTTGTTTTCTCCTTGGTCTTATGTTGCTGGTCCTGTCCTGTGTTCCCCTGAGTTTGTCTGTTCTACTTCCTGTTTTATTTTGATGGTTTAGTTTCCTGTCTTGTCTTGTCTCGTCTAGCTTCGCTTTGTTTGTCTGATTGTCAACCCGCCCTAATGTGATTCACCTGATGTCTCACCTGTTCCCTGTTACCTCATTACCTCTTGTATTTAACCCCAGTGTTTCCTTTGTCTCTTGTCAGATCCTTCTAGTTCGTCTGCCCGCCTGTACCTCGTCTTGCTACATGTCCCTGAATGTCCTGTAAGTCTGTTCCCGTGTTCTGCAGTGTCTTTTCCTTTTCTCCCCTGGATCCCAGCAGCCTTGGTTTTTTGGAGTTTTTCTTGGATTTTGAATCGTTGTTTTTCCCGTGAACTGTTCTCCGTTTTTGCAATAAATTACCCTGTTTTTGCCTGCCAACCTGCGTTTTGGTCCTTTCCCTCCTGCAATCCCACAACAGAAGGATCTGACCAGCATGGACCAAGCAGGTTATGTTTTTGAGCCGCTGCTCCACCCGCTGGACCGCGGCGGATTTCATGTCCACCACCTTCCACCTCCTTCATGAGGATGACCCCACAACCACCTGGCACCTCATGTGGTACGGTGGAGGAGGTGACCGGGAGTATGGTCCGCTCCCAGAGACTGATTCCCGGGAGTCGTTACTGACCAGTCCTCCCGGGAGCCGCCGCAGACCAGCCCTCCCGGGAGTCGTCACTGTTCAGTCCTCCCCGGGAGCTGCTGCGGACCTGTTTTCCCGGGGAGTCGTTACTGGCCAGTCCTCCCCGGGAGCCGCCATGGACCAAACCGCCCGGGGAGTAGTTACTGACCAGTCCTCCCCGGGAGCCGCCGTGGTCAAGATCCAGCCGCCGCCTGATGACGATGACGGCCATCCCCAGCCGCCGCCTGCCGACGACGCGCATCCCCTGCCGCCGCCTGACGGCACGCGCATCCCCAGCCGCCGCCCTGACGGCACGCGCATCCCCAGCCGCGCCTGCCCGGCGGCGACAGCATCCTCCGCCGCGCCGCCGCGGCGGCGGCCATCCCCACTCTCCACCGCCTGCCACTGCTGCATGACTGTCATCCCCAGCCGCAGCCGCCTGCCGCCGTGGAGCCCCAGCCTCCGCCGCCGCCTGCTGCGGAGCCCCGCCGGTGCCTGCCGCAGCTGCGGAGCCCAGCAGCCGGCACCTGCCAAAACTGACCCCCAGGGAGTGTCCACTGCTCAGTCCTCCTGGGGGCCCTCTTGAACCCGAAGGGCCCGGCCCCCTGAACCCGGGAGGGCCGCGCCCCCTGAACCCGAGGGCGCCGCCCCCTGAACCCGAGGGCCGCCGCCCACCTGAACCTGAAGGGCCCGCCGGCCCTGAACCTGAAGGGCCTGCCGAACCCGAAGGGCCTGCGCCCCCTGAACCCGAAGGGCCTGCTGCCCCCTGAACCCGAAGGGCCTGCCGCCCCTGAACCCGAGGGGCCTACGGGCCCCCTGAACCCGAAGGGCCTACGGGCCCCCTGAACCCGAAGGGCCTACGGGCCCCCTGAACCCGAAGGGCCTACGGGCCCCCTGAACCCGGGGGCCTACGGGCCCCTGAACCCGAAGGGCCTACGGGCCCCTGAACCCGGAGGCCTACGGGCCCCTGAACCCGAAGGGCCTACGGGCCCCCTGAACCCGAAGGGCCTACGGGCCCCCTGAACCCGAAAGGCCTGCGGGCCCCCAGACCCAGACCGGTTGGCCCCCTGACCCAGACCGGCCGACCGGCCCCTGACCCAGACCGGCCGACCGGCCTCCGTGACCCAGACCGGCCGACGGCCTCCTGACCCAGACCGGCCGACCGGCCTCCCTGACCCCGACGGCCGACCGCCCGCGACCCAGACCGGCCGGCCGGCCTCTTGACCCAGACAGCCGACCGGCCTTGCGACCAGACCGGCGACCGTTCCCGTGACCGGACGGCCTAACCGTCCCGTGACCAGACGGCCGCCTGTCCCCGTGACCCAGACCGCCGCCTGTTCCCTCTGACCCTGACTGGCCTGCCGGCTCCTTGGTCCCGGCTGGCGCTCGGTGGTCCTGACTGACGACCAACAGTTTTGGCCCTCAGTCGGCGGTCGGCGTCCCCAACCCCAGCCGGGGTTGGGGCCACTACCCTCTCGGGCACGGGCTCCCGGGACCCCCTCGCTCTAGGCCTGGGGTTTCCCCGGAACCCAGTCCCCCCAGAGCCAGTTCCTGGACTTCCTCCGGCCCTGGTCCCCGGGGCCCCCTTCTGGGTTCCCCGCGTTCCGGGTTCGCAGGAATCCCAGCCCCCCGTGTCTTAGGTCCCCTAAACTCTAGCTTCCCTGGTCTTGTGTCTGTCCCAGTCTTGGTGCTTTTCCTGTCACTGTATCTGTACCTGTCCCTGTCTCTGTGCCTGTTTGTGTACCTGTCCCGTGCTTGTCCCTGTGTCTTCGTCTGTCCCAGTACTCGTCTCAGTCCCCATGTCTGTCTCTGTCCCAGTGTTTGTCCCTATCCCTGTCACCGTTTCTGTCCCCATCACCGTTCCTGTCCCTGTCTTCTTCCCTGTCTCTCGTCCGCCCCATCCCAATTCATCACCAAGCCCAACCGTGTGTGTTCCGTCATCCCCGTCCGTCCGTCTCAGTCTGTCCCTCACGTCCGTCCTGCCTGTCCCAGCGCCTGTCCAGTCCGCTTCAGCCGTGCCCCTCCGCGGGCTTCCTAGTGCGCCCCTCGTGGGCTTCTCGTGCCCTCGTGCCACCCGTGGGCTTCGTCGTGCTCTCCGTGGGCCCGTGGGCTTTTCCGTGTCCGTGCGCCCCGTGGGCCTTCGTGCGCCCCGTGGGCCTTCTCGTGCGCCCCGTGTGGCTTTCTCGTGTCCCAGTGCGCCCTCTACTGGGCTTTTCCGTATGCCCACTAGCGGGCTACCCTGCGCGCCCTCGTCCGGGCTCCTCGCGTCTCCTAGATCCCCTTCCTATGTCCCTCTTCTGTTCCTGTGTCTGTCTCCTGCTTCCCTCCTCTCTCCCTTCTTGTTTCGGTCTCGTGTCGTGTCTTAGCCCCTTCCTCTCTTTCTTTCTGTGTCTCTGTCTTGTTCTCCTCTATTTCTCCGGTGTCTGAGTCTCCCCACCTCCCTGTCTGTCCTGCTCCCTGTGTCCCTTTCCTGCCTCTGTGTCGGTGTCTTGTTTTGTCTCTTCGTCTTGTTTCCGTCCTTCTACTTCAGATCTTCGTCCCCTTCTCTCTCTTTCTTGTTTTTGCCCGTTTTCTCTCTCTGTATGTGTCCCGCACCCCTCGCGCTCTGCCTCTCTTTCCCTCTGTCTATCTCGCTTTTTGTATTTGTCTTTTCCTCTCTCTCGCTCGGTTTGGATCCCTGTCTCCTCCAGCTCTCTGCTCCCGGTCCCTCCTTGGTGTCCTCTCCTCCGGTCCCTTGCTCATTGCCAGTCTCCTTCTAGCCGTCCTCTTGCCCTCTCCTTGTGCCCTCTTTTACCTGTGCCTTCTCCTCGTGTCCTGTCTTGGTGCCTTCCTTTGTCTTTTTTTTTCTCGTCTTGTTTCTCCCTCTCTTCGTCTTGCCCCTCTTTCGTCTTGTCGCTTTATCTTGTCTCGTTTCCTGGTTGTCCTGCCTCTTTTGTCTTGTCTCACTTCCTTTTGCATTGCCACTTTGCTTGTTTCCCTCTCTGTTGCGCCTCTCTGTCCCTGTGTGTCTGTCTTGCACTTTTTGTCTGTCTGGCTCTCCGCATCTCATCCTCTCCCTTGTTTTTGTCTCTCTGCCCCACTCGTCCGTCTCTCTGTGCATCCCCTTCTCTCGGTCTTTCTTTGTCCTGGTGTCTGAGTCACGTTCTGGCTTTCCTCTGACCCTCTGTCCCTTTGCCGCTCTGTCGGTCCCGTTCTGTGTCTCCTTCATCTTGTCCCTTCCTAGTTCGTCCCTTTCCCTGGTCCGGCCTTTCCCGCGTTTTTGTCTCTTTCCTGGTCTCCTTATCTCTTCACTTGCCTCTCCGCCTCTGTCTCCTGTTTCGCTCTTTGTCTTTCTGTCTCTGTGTCCGTCTGTCTGGTTCCCAGTGTCCTGTTCCTTTCCCTGCCTCCGTTTGTTTTGTGTACCTCTCCCTTCCTGTTCATTGTGTGGATGTGTGTGTTTTCCCCTTCTTTCTAGGTGTGTCTGCGCGCCTTGTCTCTTTTCTCCCTCTGTCTTGTTCTCTGTACCTTTCTCTCTCCGTGTCCCGCTCGCTCTCTCCTCGTTCTTAAACCTCTCCTGTGTCCCTCTCGTCTTTCGTTTTGTCTCGTCATCTCTTCCCTTTGTCTCATCACGTTGCCCCTCTCGTCCTGTTTCCTGCTTTTTCCGTCTCCTCTCTTCGTCCTGTCTCCGGTTTCGCCTCCTAGTGTCCTTTGTCTTGTCCCCTTGTGTCCTTGTTTCCCTATGCTCCTCGGTCTCGTCCTTCGCCCTCCGGTGCCTTTGTCCCCTCTTTTCGTCTGCCTCTCGCCTTGTTTCCTAGCACCCTCCGTTTCCTGGCCTCTTTTGCTTCGCCTTGTTTCCTTTCTCCGCTCCTCCTTCCCAGTCCGTCTCTCGCTCCCTCCTTCCCAGTCTGTCTCTCGCTCCCTCCTTCCCAGTCTGTCTCTCGCTCCCTCCTTCCCAGTCCCTCTCTTGCCCTCTCCCTTCTTGTCTACTTCCCTTTGTCTTTGTCCCTAGTGCCTCGTCTCCCTGTATCCTGGTTCCCCTGGCCCTCCTGCTTCCCCTGTGCCCCGATCTCTGGTCCCCTCTCTCCCGGTGTCTGTCGCCCTTCCAGGGTTGTTTTGTTCTTTATGGGGTTGTTCTTTGTTGACATCTTGTATCTGTCTTTGGGGGCACTGTTGTGGGTTGGGGTTTTTGTTGGGGTTATTTTCCCCTTTCTTTGGCCTCCTTGTGTTTTTGTCTTTGTTTTCTCCTTGGTCTTATGTTGCTGGTCCTGTCCTGTGTTCCCTGAGTTTGTCTGTTCTACTTCCTGTTTTATTTTGATGGTTTAGTTTCCTGTCTTGTCTTGTCTCGTCTAGCTTCGCTTTGTTTGTCTGATTGTCCAACCCCGCCCTAATGTGATTCACCTGATGTCTCACCTGTTCCTGTTACCTCATTACCTCTTGTATTTAACCCCAGTGTTTCCTTTGTCTCTTGTCAGATCCTTCTAGTTCGTCTGCCCGCCTGTACCTCGTCTTGCTACATGTCCCTGAATGTCCTGTAAGTCTGTTCCCGTGTTCTGCAGTGTCTTTTCCTTTTCTCCCCTGGATCCCAGCAGCCTTGGTTTTTGGAGTTTTTCTTGGATTTTGAATCGTTGTTTTTCCCGTGAACTGTTCTCCGTTTTTGCAATAAATTACCCTTTTTTGCCTGCCAACCTATTTTGGTCCTTTCCTCCTGCAATCCCACAACAGAATCCTCCTGTAAAACCAGCTTCATTCCAAGTCTGGTTAACACAAAATATATCCATGGTGTCACACAGGCAATATCGGACCATTCTGATGTAGGATTTTAAAATTAAAGGCTAAAATGTCCAAGTAAATCTACAGTATATTTGACATCTTTTTCAGGCTGTTAAAGCCATATTTTACTCTTTTTCAGGCATCTGTAGAACGGAATCCTCCTGTTAAACCAGCTTCATTCCAAGTCTGGTTAACACAAAATATATCCATGGTGTCACACAGGCAATATCGGACCATTCTGATGTAGGATTTTAAAATTAAAGGCTAAAATGTCCAAGTAAATCTACAGTATATTTGACATCTTTTTCAGGCTGTTAAAGCCATATTTTACTCTTTTTCAGGCAACTGTAGAACGGAATCCTCCTGTTAAACCAGCTTCATTCCAAGTCTGAGAGAAACATCACATATCCATGGTGTCACACAGTCAATATTGGACCATTCTGATGTAGGATTTTAAAATTAAAGGCTAAAATGTCCAAGTAAATCTACAGTATATTTGACATCTTTTTCAGGCTGTTAAAGCCATATTTTACTCTTTTTCAGGCAACTGTAGAACGGAATCCTCCTGTTAAACCAGCTTCATTCCAAGTCTGGGTAACACATCATATATCCATGGTGTCACACAGGCAATATCGGACCATTCTGATGTAGGATTTTAAAATTAAAGGCTAAAATGTCCAAGTAAATCTACAGTATATTTGACATCTTTTTCAGGCTGTTAAAGCCATATTTTACTCTTTTTCAGGCAACTGTAGAACGGAATCCTCCTGTTAAACCAGCTTCATTCCAAGTCCGAGAGAAACATCACATATCCATGGTGTCACACAGTCAATATCGGACCATTCTGATGTAGGATTTTAAAATTAAAGGCTAAAATGTCCAAGTAAATCTACAGTATATTTGACATCTTTTTCAGGCTGTTAAAGCCATATTTTACTCTTTTTCAGGCAACTGTAGAACGGAATCCTCCTGTTAAACCAGCTTCATTCCAAGTCTGAGAGAAACATCACATATCCATGGTGTCACACAGTCAATATTGGACCATTCTGATGTAGGATTTTAAAATTAAAGGCTAAAATGTCCAAGTAAATCTACAGTATATTTGACATCTTTTTCAGGCTGTTAAAGCCATATTTTACTCTTTTTCAGGCAACTGTAGAACGGAATCCTCCTGTTAAACCAGCTTCATTCCAAGTCTGGGTAAACATCACATATCCATGGTGTCACACAGTCAATATCGGACCATTCTGATGTAGGATTTTAAAATTAAAGGCTAAAATGTCCAAGTAAATCTACAGTATATTTGACATCTTTTTCAGGCTGTTAAAGCCATATTTTACTCTTTTTCAGGCAACTGTAGAACGGAATCCTCCTGTTAAACCAGCTTCATTCCAAGTCTGGGTAAACATCACATATCCATGGTGTCACACAGTCAATATCGGACCATTCTGATGTAGGATTTTAAAATTAAAGGCTAAAATGTCCAAGTAAATCTACAGTATATTTGACATCTTTTTCAGGCTGTTAAAGCCATATTTTACTCTTTTTCAGGCAACTGTAGAACGGAATCCTCCTGTTAAACCAGCTTCATTCCAAGTCTGAGAGAAACATCACATATCCATGGTGTCACACAGTCAATATTGGACCATTCTGATGTAGGATTTTAAAATTAAAGGCTAAAATGTCCAAGTAAATCTACAGTATATTTGACATCTTTTTCAGGCTGTTAAAGCCATATTTTACTCTTTTTCAGGCAACTGTAGAACGGAATCCTCCTGTTAAACCAGCTTCATTCCAAGTCTGAGAGAAACATCACATATCCATGGTGTCACACAGTCAATATCGGACCATTCTGATGTAGGATTTTAAAATTAAAGGCTAAAATGTCCAAGTAAATCTACAGTATATTTGACATCTTTTTCAGGCTGTTAAAGCCATATTTTACTCTTTTTCAGGCAACTGTAGAACGGAATCCTCCTGTTAAACCAGCTTCATTCCAAGTCTGGGAAACATCACATATCCATGGTGTCACACAGTCAATATCGGACCATTCTGATGTAGGATTTTAAAATTAAAGGCTAAAATGTCCAAGTAAATCTACAGTATATTTGACATCTTTTTCAGGCTGTTAAAGCCATATTTTACTCTTTTTCAGGCAACTGTAGAACGGAATCCTCCTGTTAAACCAGCTTCATTCCAAGTCTGAGAGAAACATCACATATCCATGGTGTCACACAGTCAATATTGGACCATTCTGATGTAGGATTTTAAAATTAAAGGCTAAAATGTCCAAGTAAATCTACAGTATATTTGACATCTTTTTCAGGCTGTTAAAGCCATATTTTACTCTTTTTCAGGCAACTGTAGAACGGAATCCTCCTGTTAAACCAGCTTCATTCCAAGTCTGGGAAACATCACATATCCATGGTGTCACACAGTCAATATCGGACCATTCTGATGTAGGATTTTAAAATTAAAGGCTAAAATGTCCAAGTAAATCTACAGTATATTTGACATCTTTTTCAGGCTGTTAAAGCCATATTTTACTCTTTTTCAGGCAACTGTAGAACGGAATCCTCCTGTTAAACCAGCTTCATTCCAAGTCTGAGAGAAACATCACATATCCATGGTGTCACACAGTCAATATTGGACCATTCTGATGTAGGATTTTAAAATTAAAGGCTAAAATGTCCAAGTAAATCTACAGTATATTTGACATCTTTTTCAGGCTGTTAAAGCCATATTTTACTCTTTTTCAGGCAACTGTAGAACGGAATCCTCCTGTTAAACCAGCTTCATTCCAAGTCTGAGAGAAACATCACATATCCATGGTGTCACACAGTCAATATCGGACCATTCTGATGTAGGATTTTAAAATTAAAGGCTAAAATGTCCAAGTAAATCTACAGTATATTTGACATCTTTTTCAGGCTGTTAAAGCCATATTTTACTCTTTTTCAGGCAACTGTAGAACGGAATCCTCCTGTTAAACCAGCTTCATTCCAAGTCTGAGAGAAACATCACATATCCATGGTGTCACACAGTCAATATCGGACCATTCTGATGTAGGATTTTAAAATTAAAGGCTAAAATGTCCAAGTAAATCTACAGTATATTTGACATCTTTTTCAGGCTGTTAAAGCCATATTTTACTCTTTTTCAGGCAACTGTAGAACGGAATCCTCCTGTTAAACCAGCTTCATTCCAAGTCTGAGAGAAACATCACATATCCATGGTGTCACACAGTCAATATTGGACCATTCTGATGTAGGATTTTAAAATTAAAGGCTAAAATGTCCAAGTAAATCTACAGTATATTTGACATCTTTTTCAGGCTGTTAAAGCCATATTTTACTCTTTTTCAGGCAACTGTAGAACGGAATCCTCCTGTTAAACCAGCTTCATTCCAAGTCTGAGAGAAACATCACATATCCATGGTGTCACACAGTCAATATGGACCATTCTGATGTAGGATTTTAAAATTAAAGGCTAAAATGTCCAAGTAAATCTACAGTATATTTGACATCTTTTTCAGGCTGTTAAAGCCATATTTTACTCTTTTTCAGGCAACTGTAGAACGGAATCCTCCTGTTAAACCAGCTTCATTCCAAGTCTGAGAGAAACATCACATATCCATGGTGTCACACAGTCAATATGGACCATTCTGATGTAGGATTTTAAAATTAAAGGCTAAAATGTCCAAGTAAATCTACAGTATATTTGACATCTTTTTCAGGCTGTTAAAGCCATATTTTACTCTTTTTCAGGCAACTGTAGAACGGAATCCTCCTGTTAAACCAGCTTCATTCCAAGTCTGAGAGAAACATCACATATCCATGGTGTCACACAGTCAATATTGGACCATTCTGATGTAGGATTTTAAAATTAAAGGCTAAAATGTCCAAGTAAATCTACAGTATATTTGACATCTTTTTCAGGCTGTTAAAGCCATATTTTACTCTTTTTCAGGCAACTGTAGAACGGAATCCTCCTGTTAAACCAGCTTCATTCCAAGTCTGAGAGAAACATCACATATCCATGGTGTCACACAGTCAATATGGACCATTCTGATGTAGGATTTTAAAATTAAAGGCTAAAATGTCCAAGTAAATCTACAGTATATTTGACATCTTTTTCAGGCTGTTAAAGCCATATTTTACTCTTTTTCAGGCAACTGTAGAACGGAATCCTCCTGTTAAACCAGCTTCATTCCAAGTCTGAGAGAAACATCACATATCCATGGTGTCACACAGTCAATATTGGACCATTCTGATGTAGGATTTTAAAATTAAAGGCTAAAATGTCCAAGTAAATCTACAGTATATTTGACATCTTTTTCAGGCTGTTAAAGCCATATTTTACTCTTTTTCAGGCAACTGTAGAACGGAATCCTCCTGTTAAACCAGCTTCATTCCAAGTCTGAGAGAAACATCACATATCCATGGTGTCACACAGTCAATATTGGACCATTCTGATGTAGGATTTTAAAATTAAAGGCTAAAATGTCCAAGTAAATCTACAGTATATTTGACATCTTTTTCAGGCTGTTAAAGCCATATTTTACTCTTTTTCAGGCAACTGTAGAACGGAATCCTCCTGTTAAACCAGCTTCATTCCAAGTCTGAGAGAAACATCACATATCCATGGTGTCACACAGTCAATATTGGACCATTCTGATGTAGGATTTTAAAATTAAAGGCTAAAATGTCCAAGTAAATCTACAGTATATTTGACATCTTTTTCAGGCTGTTAAAGCCATATTTTACTCTTTTTCAGGCAACTGTAGAACGGAATCCTCCTGTTAAACCAGCTTCATTCCAAGTCTGAGAGAAACATCACATATCCATGGTGTCACACAGTCAATATTGGACCATTCTGATGTAGGATTTTAAAATTAAAGGCTAAAATGTCCAAGTAAATCTACAGTATATTTGACATCTTTTTCAGGCTGTTAAAGCCATATTTTACTCTTTTTCAGGCAACTGTAGAACGGAATCCTCCTGTTAAACCAGCTTCATTCCAAGTCTGAGAGAAACATCACATATCCATGGTGTCACACAGTCAATATTGGACCATTCTGATGTAGGATTTTAAAATTAAAGGCTAAAATGTCCAAGTAAATCTACAGTATATTTGACATCTTTTTCAGGCTGTTAAAGCCATATTTTACTCTTTTTCAGGCAACTGTAGAACGGAATCCTCCTGTTAAACCAGCTTCATTCCAAGTCTGAGAGAAACATCACATATCCATGGTGTCACACAGTCAATATTGGACCATTCTGATGTAGGATTTTAAAATTAAAGGCTAAAATGTCCAAGTAAATCTACAGTATATTTGACATCTTTTTCAGGCTGTTAAAGCCATATTTTACTCTTTTTCAGGCAACTGTAGAACGGAATCCTCCTGTTAAACCAGCTTCATTCCAAGTCTGAGAGAAACATCACATATCCATGGTGTCACACAGTCAATATTGGACCATTCTGATGTAGGATTTTAAAATTAAAGGCTAAAATGTCCAAGTAAATCTACAGTATATTTGACATCTTTTTCAGGCTGTTAAAGCCATATTTTACTCTTTTTCAGGCAACTGTAGAACGGAATCCTCCTGTTAAACCAGCTTCATTCCAAGTCTGAGAGAAACATCACATATCCATGGTGTCACACAGTCAATATTGGACCATTCTGATGTAGGATTTTAAAATTAAAGGCTAAAATGTCCAAGTAAATCTACAGTATATTTGACATCTTTTTCAGGCTGTTAAAGCCATATTTTACTCTTTTTCAGGCAACTGTAGAACGGAATCCTCCTGTTAAACCAGCTTCATTCCAAGTCTGAGAGAAACATCACATATCCATGGTGTCACACAGTCAATATTGGACCATTCTGATGTAGGATTTTAAAATTAAAGGCTAAAATGTCCAAGTAAATCTACAGTATATTTGACATCTTTTTCAGGCTGTTAAAGCCATATTTTACTCTTTTTCAGGCAACTGTAGAACGGAATCCTCCTGTTAAACCAGCTTCATTCCAAGTCTGAGAGAAACATCACATATCCATGGTGTCACACAGTCAATATTGGACCATTCTGATGTAGGATTTTAAAATTAAAGGCTAAAATGTCCAAGTAAATCTACAGTATATTTGACATCTTTTTCAGGCTGTTAAAGCCATATTTTACTCTTTTTCAGGCAACTGTAGAACGGAATCCTCCTGTTAAACCAGCTTCATTCCAAGTCTGAGAGAAACATCACATATCCATGGTGTCACACAGTCAATATCGGACCATTCTGATGTAGGATTTTAAAATTAAAGGCTAAAATGTCCAAGTAAATCTACAGTATATTTGACATCTTTTTCAGGCTGTTAAAGCCATATTTTACTCTTTTTCAGGCAACTGTAGAACGGAATCCTCCTGTTAAACCAGCTTCATTCCAAGTCTGAGAGAAACATCACATATCCATGGTGTCACACAGTCAATATTGGACCATTCTGATGTAGGATTTTAAAATTAAAGGCTAAAATGTCCAAGTAAATCTACAGTATATTTGACATCTTTTTCAGGCTGTTAAAGCCATATTTTACTCTTTTTCAGGCAACTGTAGAACGGAATCCTCCTGTTAAACCAGCTTCATTCCAAGTCTGAGAGAAACATCACATATCCATGGTGTCACACAGTCAATATTGGACCATTCTGATGTAGGATTTTAAAATTAAAGGCTAAAATGTCCAAGTAAATCTACAGTATATTTGACATCTTTTTCAGGCTGTTAAAGCCATATTTTACTCTTTTTCAGGCAACTGTAGAACGGAATCCTCCTGTTAAACCAGCTTCATTCCAAGTCTGAGAGAAACATCACATATCCATGGTGTCACACAGTCAATATTGGACCATTCTGATGTAGGATTTTAAAATTAAAGGCTAAAATGTCCAAGTAAATCTACAGTATATTTGACATCTTTTTCAGGCTGTTAAAGCCATATTTTACTCTTTTTCAGGCAACTGTAGAACGGAATCCTCCTGTTAAACCAGCTTCATTCCAAGTCTGAGAGAAACATCACATATCCATGGTGTCACACAGTCAATATTGGACCATTCTGATGTAGGATTTTAAAATTAAAGGCTAAAATGTCCAAGTAAATCTACAGTATATTTGACATCTTTTTCAGGCTGTTAAAGCCATATTTTACTCTTTTTCAGGCAACTGTAGAACGGAATCCTCCTGTTAAACCAGCTTCATTCCAAGTCTGAGAGAAACATCACATATCCATGGTGTCACACAGTCAATATTGGACCATTCTGATGTAGGATTTTAAAATTAAAGGCTAAAATGTCCAAGTAAATCTACAGTATATTTGACATCTTTTTCAGGCTGTTAAAGCCATATTTTACTCTTTTTCAGGCAACTGTAGAACGGAATCCTCCTGTTAAACCAGCTTCATTCCAAGTCTGAGAGAAACATCACATATCCATGGTGTCACACAGTCAATATGGACCATTCTGATGTAGGATTTTAAAATTAAAGGCTAAAATGTCCAAGTAAATCTACAGTATATTTGACATCTTTTTCAGGCTGTTAAAGCCATATTTTACTCTTTTTCAGGCAACTGTAGAACGGAATCCTCCTGTTAAACCAGCTTCATTCCAAGTCTGAGAGAAACATCACATATCCATGGTGTCACACAGTCAATATTGGACCATTCTGATGTAGGATTTTAAAATTAAAGGCTAAAATGTCCAAGTAAATCTACAGTATATTTGACATCTTTTTCAGGCTGTTAAAGCCATATTTTACTCTTTTTCAGGCAACTGTAGAACGGAATCCTCCTGTTAAACCAGCTTCATTCCAAGTCTGAGAGAAACATCACATATCCATGGTGTCACACAGTCAATATTGGACCATTCTGATGTAGGATTTTAAAATTAAAGGCTAAAATGTCCAAGTAAATCTACAGTATATTTGACATCTTTTTCAGGCTGTTAAAGCCATATTTTACTCTTTTTCAGGCAACTGTAGAACGGAATCCTCCTGTTAAACCAGCTTCATTCCAAGTCTGAGAGAAACATCACATATCCATGGTGTCACACAGTCAATATTGGACCATTCTGATGTAGGATTTTAAAATTAAAGGCTAAAATGTCCAAGTAAATCTACAGTATATTTGACATCTTTTTCAGGCTGTTAAAGCCATATTTTACTCTTTTTCAGGCAACTGTAGAACGGAATCCTCCTGTTAAACCAGCTTCATTCCAAGTCTGAGAGAAACATCACATATCCATGGTGTCACACAGTCAATATTGGACCATTCTGATGTAGGATTTTAAAATTAAAGGCTAAAATGTCCAAGTAAATCTACAGTATATTTGACATCTTTTTCAGGCTGTTAAAGCCATATTTTACTCTTTTTCAGGCAACTGTAGAACGGAATCCTCCTGTTAAACCAGCTTCATTCCAAGTCTGAGAGAAACATCACATATCCATGGTGTCACACAGTCAATATTGGACCATTCTGATGTAGGATTTTAAAATTAAAGGCTAAAATGTCCAAGTAAATCTACAGTATATTTGACATCTTTTTCAGGCTGTTAAAGCCATATTTTACTCTTTTTCAGGCAACTGTAGAACGGAATCCTCCTGTTAAACCAGCTTCATTCCAAGTCTGAGAGAAACATCACATATCCATGGTGTCACACAGTCAATATGGACCATTCTGATGTAGGATTTTAAAATTAAAGGCTAAAATGTCCAAGTAAATCTACAGTATATTTGACATCTTTTTCAGGCTGTTAAAGCCATATTTTACTCTTTTTCAGGCAACTGTAGAACGGAATCCTCCTGTTAAACCAGCTTCATTCCAAGTCTGAGAGAAACATCACATATCCATGGTGTCACACAGTCAATATTGGACCATTCTGATGTAGGATTTTAAAATTAAAGGCTAAAATGTCCAAGTAAATCTACAGTATATTTGACATCTTTTTCAGGCTGTTAAAGCCATATTTTACTCTTTTTCAGGCAACTGTAGAACGGAATCCTCCTGTTAAACCAGCTTCATTCCAAGTCTGAGAGAAACATCACATATCCATGGTGTCACACAGTCAATATCGGACCATTCTGATGTAGGATTTTAAAATTAAAGGCTAAAATGTCCAAGTAAATCTACAGTATATTTGACATCTTTTTCAGGCTGTTAAAGCCATATTTTACTCTTTTTCAGGCAACTGTAGAACGGAATCCTCCTGTTAAACCAGCTTCATTCCAAGTCTGAGAGAAACATCACATATCCATGGTGTCACACAGTCAATATTGGACCATTCTGATGTAGGATTTTAAAATTAAAGGCTAAAATGTCCAAGTAAATCTACAGTATATTTGACATCTTTTTCAGGCTGTTAAAGCCATATTTTACTCTTTTTCAGGCAACTGTAGAACGGAATCCTCCTGTTAAACCAGCTTCATTCCAAGTCTGAGAGAAACATCACATATCCATGGTGTCACACAGTCAATATTGGACCATTCTGATGTAGGATTTTAAAATTAAAGGCTAAAATGTCCAAGTAAATCTACAGTATATTTGACATCTTTTTCAGGCTGTTAAAGCCATATTTTACTCTTTTTCAGGCAACTGTAGAACGGAATCCTCCTGTTAAACCAGCTTCATTCCAAGTCTGAGAGAAACATCACATATCCATGGTGTCACACAGTCAATATTGGACCATTCTGATGTAGGATTTTAAAATTAAAGGCTAAAATGTCCAAGTAAATCTACAGTATATTTGACATCTTTTTCAGGCTGTTAAAGCCATATTTTACTCTTTTTCAGGCAACTGTAGAACGGAATCCTCCTGTTAAACCAGCTTCATTCCAAGTCTGAGAGAAACATCACATATCCATGGTGTCACACAGTCAATATTGGACCATTCTGATGTAGGATTTTAAAATTAAAGGCTAAAATGTCCAAGTAAATCTACAGTATATTTGACATCTTTTTCAGGCTGTTAAAGCCATATTTTACTCTTTTTCAGGCAACTGTAGAACGGAATCCTCCTGTTAAACCAGCTTCATTCCAAGTCTGAGAGAAACATCACATATCCATGGTGTCACACAGTCAATATTGGACCATTCTGATGTAGGATTTTAAAATTAAAGGCTAAAATGTCCAAGTAAATCTACAGTATATTTGACATCTTTTTCAGGCTGTTAAAGCCATATTTTACTCTTTTTCAGGCAACTGTAGAACGGAATCCTCCTGTTAAACCAGCTTCATTCCAAGTCTGAGAGAAACATCACATATCCATGGTGTCACACAGTCAATATTGGACCATTCTGATGTAGGATTTTAAAATTAAAGGCTAAAATGTCCAAGTAAATCTACAGTATATTTGACATCTTTTTCAGGCTGTTAAAGCCATATTTTACTCTTTTTCAGGCAACTGTAGAACGGAATCCTCCTGTTAAACCAGCTTCATTCCAAGTCTGAGAGAAACATCACATATCCATGGTGTCACACAGTCAATATTGGACCATTCTGATGTAGGATTTTAAAATTAAAGGCTAAAATGTCCAAGTAAATCTACAGTATATTTGACATCTTTTTCAGGCTGTTAAAGCCATATTTTACTCTTTTTCAGGCAACTGTAGAACGGAATCCTCCTGTTAAACCAGCTTCATTCCAAGTCTGAGAGAAACATCACATATCCATGGTGTCACACAGTCAATATTGGACCATTCTGATG
The DNA here is from genome assembly GCA_013375575.1 of Percina caprodes. Lineage (NCBI taxonomy): Eukaryota > Metazoa > Chordata > Actinopteri > Perciformes > Percidae > Percina > Percina caprodes. The sequence continues at coordinate 97,184 of JABXJD010000903.1, read as the reverse complement.
TAGGATTTTAAAATTAAAGGCTAAAATGTCCAAGTAAATCTACAGTATATTTGACATCTTTTTCAGGCTGTTAAAGCCATATTTTACTCTTTTTCAGGCAACTGTAGAACGGAATCCTCCTGTTAAACCAGCTTCATTCCAAGTCTGAGAGAAACATCACATATCCATGGTGTCACACAGTCAATATCGGACCATTCTGATGTAGGATTTTAAAATTAAAGGCTAAAATGTCCAAGTAAATCTACAGTATATTTGACATCTTTTTCAGGCTGTTAAAGCCATATTTTACTCTTTTTCAGGCAACTGTAGAACGGAATCCTCCTGTTAAACCAGCTTCATTCCAAGTCTGAGAGAAACATCACATATCCATGGTGTCACACAGTCAATATTGGACCATTCTGATGTAGGATTTTAAAATTAAAGGCTAAAATGTCCAAGTAAATCTACAGTATATTTGACATCTTTTTCAGGCTGTTAAAGCCATATTTTACTCTTTTTCAGGCAACTGTAGAACGGAATCCTCCTGTTAAACCAGCTTCATTCCAAGTCTGAGAGAAACATCACATATCCATGGTGTCACACAGTCAATATTGGACCATTCTGATGTAGGATTTTAAAATTAAAGGCTAAAATGTCCAAGTAAATCTACAGTATATTTGACATCTTTTTCAGGCTGTTAAAGCCATATTTTACTCTTTTTCAGGCAACTGTAGAACGGAATCCTCCTGTTAAACCAGCTTCATTCCAAGTCTGAGAGAAACATCACATATCCATGGTGTCACACAGTCAATATTGGACCATTCTGATGTAGGATTTTAAAATTAAAGGCTAAAATGTCCAAGTAAATCTACAGTATATTTGACATCTTTTTCAGGCTGTTAAAGCCATATTTTACTCTTTTTCAGGCAACTGTAGAACGGAATCCTCCTGTTAAACCAGCTTCATTCCAAGTCTGAGAGAAACATCACATATCCATGGTGTCACACAGTCAATATTGGACCATTCTGATGTAGGATTTTAAAATTAAAGGCTAAAATGTCCAAGTAAATCTACAGTATATTTGACATCTTTTTCAGGCTGTTAAAGCCATATTTTACTCTTTTTCAGGCAACTGTAGAACGGAATCCTCCTGTTAAACCAGCTTCATTCCAAGTCTGAGAGAAACATCACATATCCATGGTGTCACACAGTCAATATGGACCATTCTGATGTAGGATTTTAAAATTAAAGGCTAAAATGTCCAAGTAAATCTACAGTATATTTGACATCTTTTTCAGGCTGTTAAAGCCATATTTTACTCTTTTTCAGGCAACTGTAGAACGGAATCCTCCTGTTAAACCAGCTTCATTCCAAGTCTGAGAGAAACATCACATATCCATGGTGTCACACAGTCAATATTGGACCATTCTGATGTAGGATTTTAAAATTAAAGGCTAAAATGTCCAAGTAAATCTACAGTATATTTGACATCTTTTTCAGGCTGTTAAAGCCATATTTTACTCTTTTTCAGGCAACTGTAGAACGGAATCCTCCTGTTAAACCAGCTTCATTCCAAGTCTGAGAGAAACATCACATATCCATGGTGTCACACAGTCAATATTGGACCATTCTGATGTAGGATTTTAAAATTAAAGGCTAAAATGTCCAAGTAAATCTACAGTATATTTGACATCTTTTTCAGGCTGTTAAAGCCATATTTTACTCTTTTTCAGGCAACTGTAGAACGGAATCCTCCTGTTAAACCAGCTTCATTCCAAGTCTGAGAGAAACATCACATATCCATGGTGTCACACAGTCAATATTGGACCATTCTGATGTAGGATTTTAAAATTAAAGGCTAAAATGTCCAAGTAAATCTACAGTATATTTGACATCTTTTTCAGGCTGTTAAAGCCATATTTTACTCTTTTTCAGGCAACTGTAGAACGGAATCCTCCTGTTAAACCAGCTTCATTCCAAGTCTGAGAGAAACATCACATATCCATGGTGTCACACAGTCAATATTGGACCATTCTGATGTAGGATTTTAAAATTAAAGGCTAAAATGTCCAAGTAAATCTACAGTATATTTGACATCTTTTTCAGGCTGTTAAAGCCATATTTTACTCTTTTTCAGGCAACTGTAGAACGGAATCCTCCTGTTAAACCAGCTTCATTCCAAGTCTGAGAGAAACATCACATATCCATGGTGTCACACAGTCAATATTGGACCATTCTGATGTAGGATTTTAAAATTAAAGGCTAAAATGTCCAAGTAAATCTACAGTATATTTGACATCTTTTTCAGGCTGTTAAAGCCATATTTTACTCTTTTTCAGGCAACTGTAGAACGGAATCCTCCTGTTAAACCAGCTTCATTCCAAGTCTGAGAGAAACATCACATATCCATGGTGTCACACAGTCAATATTGGACCATTCTGATGTAGGATTTTAAAATTAAAGGCTAAAATGTCCAAGTAAATCTACAGTATATTTGACATCTTTTTCAGGCTGTTAAAGCCATATTTTACTCTTTTTCAGGCAACTGTAGAACGGAATCCTCCTGTTAAACCAGCTTCATTCCAAGTCTGAGAGAAACATCACATATCCATGGTGTCACACAGTCAATATTGGACCATTCTGATGTAGGATTTTAAAATTAAAGGCTAAAATGTCCAAGTAAATCTACAGTATATTTGACATCTTTTTCAGGCTGTTAAAGCCATATTTTACTCTTTTTCAGGCAACTGTAGAACGGAATCCTCCTGTTAAACCAGCTTCATTCCAAGTCTGAGAGAAACATCACATATCCATGGTGTCACACAGTCAATATTGGACCATTCTGATGTAGGATTTTAAAATTAAAGGCTAAAATGTCCAAGTAAATCTACAGTATATTTGACATCTTTTTCAGGCTGTTAAAGCCATATTTTACTCTTTTTCAGGCAACTGTAGAACGGAATCCTCCTGTTAAACCAGCTTCATTCCAAGTCTGAGAGAAACATCACATATCCATGGTGTCACACAGTCAATATCGGACCATTCTGATGTAGGATTTTAAAATTAAAGGCTAAAATGTCCAAGTAAATCTACAGTATATTTGACATCTTTTTCAGGCTGTTAAAGCCATATTTTACTCTTTTTCAGGCAACTGTAGAACGGAATCCTCCTGTTAAACCAGCTTCATTCCAAGTCTGAGAGAAACATCACATATCCATGGTGTCACACAGTCAATATTGGACCATTCTGATGTAGGATTTTAAAATTAAAGGCTAAAATGTCCAAGTAAATCTACAGTATATTTGACATCTTTTTCAGGCTGTTAAAGCCATATTTTACTCTTTTTCAGGCAACTGTAGAACGGAATCCTCCTGTTAAACCAGCTTCATTCCAAGTCTGAGAGAAACATCACATATCCATGGTGTCACACAGTCAATATTGGACCATTCTGATGTAGGATTTTAAAATTAAAGGCTAAAATGTCCAAGTAAATCTACAGTATATTTGACATCTTTTTCAGGCTGTTAAAGCCATATTTTACTCTTTTTCAGGCAACTGTAGAACGGAATCCTCCTGTTAAACCAGCTTCATTCCAAGTCTGAGAGAAACATCACATATCCATGGTGTCACACAGTCAATATTGGACCATTCTGATGTAGGATTTTAAAATTAAAGGCTAAAATGTCCAAGTAAATCTACAGTATATTTGACATCTTTTTCAGGCTGTTAAAGCCATATTTTACTCTTTTTCAGGCAACTGTAGAACGGAATCCTCCTGTTAAACCAGCTTCATTCCAAGTCTGAGAGAAACATCACATATCCATGGTGTCACACAGTCAATATGGACCATTCTGATGTAGGATTTTAAAATTAAAGGCTAAAATGTCCAAGTAAATCTACAGTATATTTGACATCTTTTTCAGGCTGTTAAAGCCATATTTTACTCTTTTTCAGGCAACTGTAGAACGGAATCCTCCTGTTAAACCAGCTTCATTCCAAGTCTGAGAGAAACATCACATATCCATGGTGTCACACAGTCAATATGGACCATTCTGATGTAGGATTTTAAAATTAAAGGCTAAAATGTCCAAGTAAATCTACAGTATATTTGACATCTTTTTCAGGCTGTTAAAGCCATATTTTACTCTTTTTCAGGCAACTGTAGAACGGAATCCTCCTGTTAAACCAGCTTCATTCCAAGTCTGAGAGAAACATCACATATCCATGGTGTCACACAGTCAATATTGGACCATTCTGATGTAGGATTTTAAAATTAAAGGCTAAAATGTCCAAGTAAATCTACAGTATATTTGACATCTTTTTCAGGCTGTTAAAGCCATATTTTACTCTTTTTCAGGCAACTGTAGAACGGAATCCTCCTGTTAAACCAGCTTCATTCCAAGTCTGAGAGAAACATCACATATCCATGGTGTCACACAGTCAATATCGGACCATTCTGATGTAGGATTTTAAAATTAAAGGCTAAAATGTCCAAGTAAATCTACAGTATATTTGACATCTTTTTCAGGCTGTTAAAGCCATATTTTACTCTTTTTCAGGCAACTGTAGAACGGAATCCTCCTGTTAAACCAGCTTCATTCCAAGTCTGAGAGAAACATCACATATCCATGGTGTCACACAGTCAATATTGGACCATTCTGATGTAGGATTTTAAAATTAAAGGCTAAAATGTCCAAGTAAATCTACAGTATATTTGACATCTTTTTCAGGCTGTTAAAGCCATATTTTACTCTTTTTCAGGCAACTGTAGAACGGAATCCTCCTGTTAAACCAGCTTCATTCCAAGTCTGAGAGAAACATCACATATCCATGGTGTCACACAGTCAATATCGGACCATTCTGATGTAGGATTTTAAAATTAAAGGCTAAAATGTCCAAGTAAATCTACAGTATATTTGACATCTTTTTCAGGCTGTTAAAGCCATATTTTACTCTTTTTCAGGCAACTGTAGAACGGAATCCTCCTGTTAAACCAGCTTCATTCCAAGTCTGAGAGAAACATCACATATCCATGGTGTCACACAGTCAATATGGACCATTCTGATGTAGGATTTTAAAATTAAAGGCTAAAATGTCCAAGTAAATCTACAGTATATTTGACATCTTTTTCAGGCTGTTAAAGCCATATTTTACTCTTTTTCAGGCAACTGTAGAACGGAATCCTCCTGTTAAACCAGCTTCATTCCAAGTCTGAGAGAAACATCACATATCCATGGTGTCACACAGTCAATATTGGACCATTCTGATGTAGGATTTTAAAATTAAAGGCTAAAATGTCCAAGTAAATCTACAGTATATTTGACATCTTTTTCAGGCTGTTAAAGCCATATTTTACTCTTTTTCAGGCAACTGTAGAACGGAATCCTCCTGTTAAACCAGCTTCATTCCAAGTCTGAGAGAAACATCACATATCCATGGTGTCACACAGTCAATATCGGACCATTCTGATGTAGGATTTTAAAATTAAAGGCTAAAATGTCCAAGTAAATCTACAGTATATTTGACATCTTTTTCAGGCTGTTAAAGCCATATTTTACTCTTTTTCAGGCAACTGTAGAACGGAATCCTCCTGTTAAACCAGCTTCATTCCAAGTCTGAGAGAAACATCACATATCCATGGTGTCACACAGTCAATATCGGACCATTCTGATGTAGGATTTTAAAATTAAAGGCTAAAATGTCCAAGTAAATCTACAGTATATTTGACATCTTTTTCAGGCTGTTAAAGCCATATTTTACTCTTTTTCAGGCAACTGTAGAACGGAATCCTCCTGTTAAACCAGCTTCATTCCAAGTCTGAGAGAAACATCACATATCCATGGTGTCACACAGTCAATATTGGACCATTCTGATGTAGGATTTTAAAATTAAAGGCTAAAATGTCCAAGTAAATCTACAGTATATTTGACATCTTTTTCAGGCTGTTAAAGCCATATTTTACTCTTTTTCAGGCAACTGTAGAACGGAATCCTCCTGTTAAACCAGCTTCATTCCAAGTCTGGAGAAACATCACATATCCATGGTGTCACACAGTCAATATCGGACCATTCTGATGTAGGATTTTAAAATTAAAGGCTAAAATGTCCAAGTAAATCTACAGTATATTTGACATCTTTTTCAGGCTGTTAAAGCCATATTTTACTCTTTTTCAGGCAACTGTAGAACGGAATCCTCCTGTTAAACCAGCTTCATTCCAAGTCTGAGAGACATCACATATCCATGGTGTCACACAGGTAATATCGGACCATTCTGATGTAGGATTTTAAAATTAAAGGCTAAAATGTCCAAGTAAATCTACAGTATATTTGACATCTTTTTCAGGCTGTTAAAGCCATATTTTACTCTTTTTCAGGCAACTGTAGAACGGAATCCTCCTGTTAAACCAGCTTCATTCCAAGTCTGAGAGAAACATCACATATCCATGGTGTCACACAGTGACATTGGAATCACCAGGTGCATCAGCTGTTCTAGGGCAAAACCAGTTCAACACTGATTACTTTAATTATTTTCAGTGCGCAACAGAAAGGAGGAGAGTATTTTTCTTGAGGATTGAGTGGACCGAGTCGGAGAGGAAGCAGTACGCAGAGTCAGCGGAGCTACAGCTCAGTTGCGCGGCAGTGAAAGTCGTTTTAATCCCTTAACATAGCACGTTTGTCTGAATCGCTACTGCGGCTCCGTTAACCCCGCTCTGACCGATCTGTGTACCTGAAAACTCGGATCACGCCACTTCAACCAGCTTCCACCTCTCAGCTGTTCACTGCCATCGGACGTCCACTATTACTCCCGCTAAACCCCGGACCGGATTTTGGACTGAACTAGACTACTTGACTGACTGATTAGACTAGAGGTCTGTGAGTGTTCATTTTTAACTTACATTATTTCATACATGAAATGTCGTTACTTTCTGTTGCATGTACGGTTGGACTAAAATATGCTTTGAGACTAAATGATTTATGATTTTGTTTAACTCCACAAATGAACGGTGCTATAAGAAAACCAGAAGCGGAGTTTTTACAGGAATGTTTAGCGGTGGTTTGGGCATTAGAGAAATGGCGCTACTACTTGGAAGGAGAACATTCACGGTAGTCACGGATCATTCATCTCTGGTGTGGGTTTTCAAAACTCAGAAACCTAGCTCTCGTCTGATTCGATGGGCGCTACGGTTGCAGGAGTTCTCATTCACAGTTGAGTATCGGAAAGGAAAATACAACACTGTTCCTGACGCCTGTCTAGAGCTCCTGTTGATAGTACAGACTATCAGTTTCCCACTTGTGCAGCAGTCCACCCCTAAAAGGGAAATGACGGAGGTTCTCCAAATCTCAGATGAAGTCTTATGGAAGGCTCAGCAGGATGATGCAGAGATTCTGAAACTGTATGAGACCATACTCGACTCCGGGAACAGAACGTCAATTCAGCCACTCGATTCATAATCTTGGAGGACAAAGTGTACAGGGTTTACAACTTCCTCATAAAGCCTGTATCAGATCTACGTTCCCAACTCTCTTCGTCAGCAGCTACTCCATCTCTTCCATGACCATCCATTGGCAGGTCACTTAGGAAGATATAAAACATATAAAAGACTACAATCCCTGGCGTACTGGCCCCGCATGAGTTTGGACGTAAAACCTATGTCCAGTGCTGCCAAACCTGTCAGGTTCAAAACCAGAGAATCGAAGACCCCAGGTAAATTGCAACAGACGGTGGTGAGTCGACCATGGGAAATGTTGGGAGTTGACCTCATGGGACCCTTGCCGAGGAGTTCTGCTGGAAACATCTACTTACTCGTCTTTGTGGACTACTACTCACGCTGGATAGAGTTGTTTCCTTCGTCGTGCCACAGCAGAATCCGTTTCCCGAGTGTTAAACATGGAGATACTTACACGTTGGGGAGTACCGAATATATTCTTTCAGACCAGGGCTCCCAATTCGTCTCAACTGTTTTCGGAGAAACCTGCAGGAAATGGAACTTGACTCAAAAGAGAACCACACCATATCATCCTCAGACAAACCTGACAGAAAGAGTCAACAGAAACTTGAAGGCCATGATTTCCTCATACGTGGATGGGAAGCATAAAACCTGGGATAAGTATTTACCAGAGTTCCGCTTTGCCCTCAACACGGCCGTGCATGAGTCCATTGGGGTGACACCGGCAGAACTTAATGTTAGCCGGACACTTAAAGGTCCAATGGATTCCGAGCTGAGACCCCAGTTCTGTACACCAGATGACCCATCCTACCACAAAATGGCTCAAATAGCTGATATGCAAAAATTGGTATCAGAAACCCTGCAGAAGGCAAAGAAGCGACATTTTGTGCATTTTTCTGTGACGGTTTGTCTTTTATCCCTTTTATGGTTTGTTTTTAATTGGTCAATGGGTGCCAGCCAGGTCTCTCTCCTGACATTGAAGATAGTCTTAGTCCAGTTAAAGGTGTATATTTGTTGTATTTTGTATGTAGGATAAAGATCAAAACCACACAAGCATGCACATATAAAATGTACCCTAAACAAACAATAAAAGATATAAAAGACAAACCGTCAGAAAAATGGCACCCAACGTGGGGCGAAGAGATTTTTCGAGAATAGTAAATCACATTGATTTCAACTAAGGAAAAGAGACATTAAGAGACAGACAAGTGATCCACAATGGATGCTAGTATGGACCTGGAAAACTTTCTAAGAGGAGAAGCGGACCAACCAATAAACCAAGAAACCTCAGGAATGAATCTTGGACGGACAGGATATTCTCTTTTGGACATGGATATTTGTGGAGCATCTGAGATTGTGGATCCACTGATTCTCTTGCCACAGGATAACTCTAAAATGGAAGGGACAGGGCAGATTGTAAGCCCACTGTCCGTAGCCGAGCACAAGTGCCACATGGAGGTGCTAAAGAGCTGTTTGGAGAAAAACTCGGAGAACATTGCCACAATACATAAAGTACACTTGAAGGAGCTGGAGGACAAGATGAATAAGCATTTTGATTACATCTGTAATCAAGTCACTAGTACCATAAACTGGCGCCTTAAACAATATCATGCTGAACTTTTAAATGACCTGAAATCTGTTATTTCTCCAATGGTGTCTGTAATTCAACATTTGGAGGGAAGTGACACACTGTGCAGTGAAAGTAAACACGCTGACAGAGGAAATGACCGGTATTCGCAGTTTCACAACATCATTGCACCCTCTCACCCTTGCTGAGGCATCTACACAGACCGTTATTGTGACTTCTCTACCATACGGTCAACCTTCGCAAATGCGACGTCAAAGACTGCAGTCTACCATGTGTCTGGGGGTTACTGAAGTGGATTCTTTTCCCCAGTGCAAATCGAGAAAAACAATGAGGCTAGTCTGGCCTACAGGGAAAAAGCCCAATTAAAATGCACTTTCCAATGTTTGGGAGAATGGAGGATAACCCTGACCCCCTGCTATTTTTGGAAAGATGTAATGATTTCCTGGCTCTAAATCCGCTTTCTGACGTTGAACTTCTTGCCACTCTACGCAATGTGTTGCACGGAACAGCCCGTGATTGGTGGGGGTTGCCCGTCTCGACATTTCCACCTGGAAAGAATTTGAGAAACGTTTCCAGTCAGCATTTCTGGCTGAGGACTACCAGGATGAACTGGCCGAGAGGGTCAGAACCAGGATACAACAAGAAAATGAGAGCATACGAGATTTTGCCTACATGTACAGGTCACTTTGCAAGAGGTGGAACCCAATAGTCACCGAGCAGGAAGTTGTTAAGTTGACGTTGAAAAATATTAACCCTGCACTGGCCAGTCAGCTAAGAGGTAGCAGTATTCCTACTGTGGAGGCATTGGTTCGTCTTGGACAACAGTTGGAGAAGGATAAAGAAAACCAACGTCTGTATGAACAAAGGAAAAGACCGATGATGCAAAAACCATCCAAACCTGAAAATATTTCTACACCAGACAACCCCGGGTTTCCCAAGTTTACTGTTGGCGCTGCAAAATTCCCATTCTCCATCAGCCTGTCCACTGTATCAACCTGGAAAGAACAGGTTCCAAAACCATCGACCCCAGGTAATGGAAGCCCAAGAAATCCTCCTACTGTTAATGCACTCTCACACATACAGAATACTCAGTTTCACTCAACACCACCCACGAGGGTCTTGCCACGTCAGTTAGTGGTCCCTATCACTGTTGGTTCCTGGAAAGGATCAGCTATCCTAGATAGCGGGTCCTCTTACACGTTGATCAATGAGGCTGTCTGGGAGGTATTGCGGAGGAGTGAAGAAGGGTTGAAACCCTGGTCTCAAGGTCCTTTGTATCTGGCGGATGGAACAGGAAATATCCTCTCGGCTGTGGTGAATTTGTGCTCAACATTCAGCGTCACTCTGTCAAAGTACCTGTGGTGGTCTTGCCAACCTCATGCCTTGCCCTTACGGTTGTCCTCGGACTTGACTTTGTCTTTCTTTCCGGATTTCAGTTTGACGTCTCAGAGAACACTTACTGGTTCAAATCAGCTGCTAATAGGAAATACTCCTTCCTAACGGAACATGGGTCCGTTCCGGAGAGGCCAATAACATCTCAATTTGCTTTCTACTCTGCAGTTTCTCCTATTACAGTGGTGCAAGGGTTTTCCTCAATGGATTCTGTGGATGCTAACCTAGATGCTGTCATCCAAGTTGCACATCTGGATGAGGCTGGGAAGGAAAAGTTGAGTAGCCAACTCCAAATGAACAGGGATGTTTGTACAAAACGAGTTGGCAGAACACATGTATCCTTCCACCATATTCTGCTGTCTAATGACATCCCTATCAGACAGAAACCATACCGTTGTTCACCTGCAAAACTCCAAGAAATGAAAGATCATATTGAGGAAATGTTGGCGGATGGAATCATCACCCCTTCTACATCACCATATGCCGCTCCAGTGGTACTGGTTCCTAAGAAGAACAATACCAAGTCACGATTCTGTGTAGATTTCCGCAAGATAAATGCTGCAACCCGGACTGACGCATATCCCATTCCAAATATTCAAGAAATTCTGGAATCATTGGCTGGATCATCTGTCTTCACTACCATCGACCTCAACAGTGGGTATTGGCAGGTGCCAATGGATGAAAGCAGCAAGGACAAAACGGCTTTCATATGTCCATTTGGCCTGTTTCAGTTTCAAGTAATGCCTTTTGGATTGAAAAATGCGCCTGCAACATTTCAAAGACTGATGGAGTTGGTTCTTGGAGATCTCCGTGGCAAAATCTGCATGGTCTACTTGGATGATATAATCATACATTCATCTTCACTGGAGCAGCACTATTATGATATACAAGCCGTTCTGGATTGTCTGAGGAAGGCTGGATTGACCATCAATATAAAAAGTGTCAATTCTGCAGAACCTCTCTCAAGTTCCTTGGTCATGTGGTCTCAGTGGCTGGTATACAAGTAGACGAAGAAAAATACTCTCTCCTCCTTTCTGTTGCGCACGGAAAATAATTAAAGTAATCAGTGTTGAAGGGTGGTTCCTCTGCCCTAGAACAGCTGATGCACCTGGTGATCTCAAGCTGTCACACTCCTTCCCCCTGAAAAAAGCCGTACATTAGGAAGGCTTCCTTTTCCAAGAACAGTGTCCTAGCATCTTCAATCACTAGGAAAACCAGGAAAGTCCTCCTCATCACTTTCCTCTTCCAATATGTCCATTATTTGTTTCCGCTACGTCGTGCCACAGCAGAATCCGTTTCGAGTGTTAAACATGGAGATACTTACACGTTGGGGAGTACCGAATATATTCTTTCAGACCAGGGCTCCCAATTCGTCTCAACTGTTTTCGGAGAAACCTGCAGGAAATGGAACTTGACTCAAAGAGAACCACACCATATCATCCTCAGACAAACCTGACAGAAAGAGTCAACAGAAACTTGAAGGCCATGATTTCCTCATACGTGGATGGGAAGCATAAAACCTGGGATAAGTATTTACCAGAGTTCCGCTTTGCCCTCAACACGGCCGTGCATGAGTCCATTGGGGTGACACCGGCAGAACTTAATGTTAGCCGGACACTTAAAGGTCCAATGGATTCCGAGCTGAGACCCCAGTTCTGTACACCAGATGACCCATCCTACCACAAAATGGCTCAAATAGCTGATATGCAAAAATTGGTATCAGAAACCCTGCAGAAGGCAAAGAAGCGACAGAAAGCCAATTATGATCGATACAGAAGGAGCAAACTTTTGTGGATAAGGACAGGGTCTGGTTGAGATCTCACCCGTATTCCAAATTGGAAAAGTCATTTTCAGCCAAACTTGCACCACGGTGGAAAGGTCCTTATCGCGTCACCAGATCGGTTGGTCCTCTGACCTTTGAGGTGGTTCGGAAGACAACGGTGAAGATCTGCGTGTCGTTAATGTGGCCCAACTAAAGCCATGTTATCCTACTGCTGAACAGGTGGATACACTGCAGCGTAAACAAATAATGGACATATTGGAAGAGGAAAGTGATGAGGAGGACTTTCCTGGTTTTCCTAGTGATTGAAGATGCTAGGACACTGTTCTTGGAAAAGGAAGCCTTCCTAATGTACGGCTTTTTCAGGGGGAAGGAGTGTGACAGCTTGGAGATCACCAGGTGCATCAGCTGTTCTAGGGCAGAGGAACCACCCCTTCAACACTGATTACTTTAATTATTTTCCGGTGCGCAACAGAAAGGAGGAGAGTATTTTTCTTTCCGATACTCAACTGTGAATGAGAACTCCTGCAACCGTAGCGCCCATCGAATCAGACGAGCTAGGTTTCTGAGTGTTGAAAACCCACACCAGAGATGAATGATCCGTGACTACCGTGAATGTTCTCCCTTCCAAGTAGTAGCGCCATTTCTCTACACCAGATGACCCATCCTACCACAAAATGGCTCAAATAGCTGATATGCAAAAATTGGTATCAGAAACCCTGCAGAAGGCAAAGAAGCGACAGAAAGCCAATTATGATCGATACAGAAGGAGCAAACTTTTGTGGATAAGGACAGGGTCTGGTTGAGATCTCACCCGTATTCCAAATTGGAAAAGTCATTTTCAGCCAAACTTGCACCACGGTGGAAAGGTCCTTATCGCGTCACCAGATCGGTTGGTCCTCTGACCTTTGAGGTGGTTCGGGAAGACAACGGTGAAGATCTGCGTGTCGTTAATGTGGCCCAACTAAAGCCATGTTATCCTACTGCTGAACAGGTGGATACACTGCAGCGTAAACAAATAATGGACATATTGGAAGAGGAAAGTGATGAGGAGGACTTTCCTGGTTTTCCTAGTGATTGAAGATGCTAGGACACTGTTCTTGGAAAAGGAAGCCTTCCTAATGTACGGCTTTTTCAGGGGAAGGAGTGTGACAGCTTGGAGATCACCAGGTGCATCAGCTGTTCTAGGGCAGAGGAACCACCCCTTCAACACTGATTACTTTAATTATTTTCGGTGCGCAACAGAAAGGAGGGAGAGTATTTTTCTTGTATGAGGATTGAGTGGACCGAGTCGGAGAGGAAGCAGTACGCAGAGTCAGCGGAGCTACAGCTCAGTTGCGCGGCAGTGAAAGTCGTTTTAATCCCTTAACATAGCACGTTTGTCTGAATCGCTACTGACGGCTCCGTTAACCCCGCTCTGACCGATCTGTGTACCTGAAAACTCCGGATCACGCCACTTCAACCGCTTCCACCTCTCAGCTGTTCACTGCCATCGGACGTCCACTATTACTCCGCTAAACCCCGGACCGGATTTTGGACTGACTGACTAGACTACTTGACTGACTGATTAGACTAGAGGTCTGTGAGTGTTCATTTTTAACTTACATTATTTCATACATGAAATGTCGTTACTTTCTGTTGCATGTACGGTTGGACTAAAATATGCTTTGAGACTAAATGATTTATGATTTTGTTTAACTCCACAAATGAACGGTGCTATAAGAAAACCAGAAGCGGAGTTTTTGTTGGATTTTTGTGGACTTTCTTATTTTGGTGTTTTTGGACAATACAATTATTCTGTGGGACTTTTCTGTTTTGCTTAATTCTTTCTGTTTAAATATATGAACATTTGATTGAAATCTTGAATTGTGTGGTGTTTTGCTGGGTATATCTTTTATTGTTTGTTTAGGGTGTACATTTTATATGTGCATGCTTGTGTGGTTTTGATCTTTATCCTACATACAAAATACAACAAATATACACCTTTTAACTGGACTAAGACTATCTTCAATGTCAGGAGAGAGACCTGGCTGGCACCCATTGACCAATTAAAAACAAACCATAAAAGGGATAAAAGACAAACCGTCACACACAGTCAATATTGGACCATTCTGATGTAGGATTTTAAAATTAAAGGCTAAAATGTCCAAGTAAATCTACAGTATATTTGACATCTTTTTCAGGCTGTTAAAGCCATATTTTACTCTTTTTCAGGCAACTGTAGAACGGAATCCTCCTGTTAAACCAGCTTCATTCCAAGTCTGAGAGAAACATCACATATCCATGGTGTCACACAGTCAATATCGGACCATTCTGATGTAGGATTTTAAAATTAAAGGCTAAAATGTCCAAGTAAATCTACAGTATATTTGACATCTTTTTCAGGCTGTTAAAGCCATATTTTACTCTTTTTCAGGCAACTGTAGAACGGAATCCTCCTGTTAAACCAGCTTCATTCCAAGTCTGAGAGAAACATCACATATCCATGGTGTCACACAGTCAATATCGGACCATTCTGATGTAGGATTTTAAAATTAAAGGCTAAAATGTCCAAGTAAATCTACAGTATATTTGACATCTTTTTCAGGCTGTTAAAGCCATATTTTACTCTTTTTCAGGCAACTGTAGAACGGAATCCTCCTGTTAAACCAGCTTCATTCCAAGTCTGAGAGAAACATCACATATCCATGGTGTCACACAGTCAATATTGGACCATTCTGATGTAGGATTTTAAAATTAAAGGCTAAAATGTCCAAGTAAATCTACAGTATATTTGACATCTTTTTCAGGCTGTTAAAGCCATATTTTACTCTTTTTCAGGCAACTGTAGAACGGAATCCTCCTGTTAAACCAGCTTCATTCCAAGTCTGAGAGAAACATCACATATCCATGGTGTCACACAGTCAATATTGGACCATTCTGATGTAGGATTTTAAAATTAAAGGCTAAAATGTCCAAGTAAATCTACAGTATATTTGACATCTTTTTCAGGCTGTTAAAGCCATATTTTACTCTTTTTCAGGCAACTGTAGAACGGAATCCTCCTGTTAAACCAGCTTCATTCCAAGTCTGAGAGAAACATCACATATCCATGGTGTCACACAGTCAATATCGGACCATTCTGATGTAGGATTTTAAAATTAAAGGCTAAAATGTCCAAGTAAATCTACAGTATATTTGACATCTTTTTCAGGCTGTTAAAGCCATATTTTACTCTTTTTCAGGCAACTGTAGAACGGAATCCTCCTGTTAAACCAGCTTCATTCCAAGTCTGAGAGAAACATCACATATCCATGGTGTCACACAGTAATATGGACCATTCTGATGTAGGATTTTAAAATTAAAGGCTAAAATGTCCAAGTAAATCTACAGTATATTTGACATCTTTTTCAGGCTGTTAAAGCCATATTTTACTCTTTTTCAGGCAACTGTAGAACGGAATCCTCCTGTTAAACCAGCTTCATTCCAAGTCTGAGAGAAACATCACATATCCATGGTGTCACACAGTCAATATTGGACCATTCTGATGTAGGATTTTAAAATTAAAGGCTAAAATGTCCAAGTAAATCTACAGTATATTTGACATCTTTTTCAGGCTGTTAAAGCCATATTTTACTCTTTTTCAGGCAACTGTAGAACGGAATCCTCCTGTTAAACCAGCTTCATTCCAAGTCTGAGAGAAACATCACATATCCATGGTGTCACACAGTCAATATTGGACCATTCTGATGTAGGATTTTAAAATTAAAGGCTAAAATGTCCAAGTAAATCTACAGTATATTTGACATCTTTTTCAGGCTGTTAAAGCCATATTTTACTCTTTTTCAGGCAACTGTAGAACGGAATCCTCCTGTTAAACCAGCTTCATTCCAAGTCTGAGAGAAACATCACATATCCATGGTGTCACACAGTCAATATCGGACCATTCTGATGTAGGATTTTAAAATTAAAGGCTAAAATGTCCAAGTAAATCTACAGTATATTTGACATCTTTTTCAGGCTGTTAAAGCCATATTTTACTCTTTTTCAGGCAACTGTAGAACGGAATCCTCCTGTTAAACCAGCTTCATTCCAAGTCTGAGAGAAACATCACATATCCATGGTGTCACACAGTCAATATTGGACCATTCTGATGTAGGATTTTAAAATTAAAGGCTAAAATGTCCAAGTAAATCTACAGTATATTTGACATCTTTTTCAGGCTGTTAAAGCCATATTTTACTCTTTTTCAGGCAACTGTAGAACGGAATCCTCCTGTTAAACCAGCTTCATTCCAAGTCTGAGAGAAACATCACATATCCATGGTGTCACACAGTCAATATTGGACCATTCTGATGTAGGATTTTAAAATTAAAGGCTAAAATGTCCAAGTAAATCTACAGTATATTTGACATCTTTTTCAGGCTGTTAAAGCCATATTTTACTCTTTTTCAGGCAACTGTAGAACGGAATCCTCCTGTTAAACCAGCTTCATTCCAAGTCTGAGAGAAACATCACATATCCATGGTGTCACACAGTCAATATTGGACCATTCTGATGTAGGATTTTAAAATTAAAGGCTAAAATGTCCAAGTAAATCTACAGTATATTTGACATCTTTTTCAGGCTGTTAAAGCCATATTTTACTCTTTTTCAGGCAACTGTAGAACGGAATCCTCCTGTTAAACCAGCTTCATTCCAAGTCTGAGAGAAACATCACATATCCATGGTGTCACACAGTCAATATCGGACCATTCTGATGTAGGATTTTAAAATTAAAGGCTAAAATGTCCAAGTAAATCTACAGTATATTTGACATCTTTTTCAGGCTGTTAAAGCCATATTTTACTCTTTTTCAGGCAACTGTAGAACGGAATCCTCCTGTTAAACCAGCTTCATTCCAAGTCTGAGAGAAACATCACATATCCATGGTGTCACACAGTCAATATCGGACCATTCTGATGTAGGATTTTAAAATTAAAGGCTAAAATGTCCAAGTAAATCTACAGTATATTTGACATCTTTTTCAGGCTGTTAAAGCCATATTTTACTCTTTTTCAGGCAACTGTAGAACGGAATCCTCCTGTTAAACCAGCTTCATTCCAAGTCTGAGAGAAACATCACATATCCATGGTGTCACACAGTCAATATTGGACCATTCTGATGTAGGATTTTAAAATTAAAGGCTAAAATGTCCAAGTAAATCTACAGTATATTTGACATCTTTTTCAGGCTGTTAAAGCCATATTTTACTCTTTTTCAGGCAACTGTAGAACGGAATCCTCCTGTTAAACCAGCTTCATTCCAAGTCTGAGAGAAACATCACATATCCATGGTGTCACACAGTCAATATTGGACCATTCTGATGTAGGATTTTAAAATTAAAGGCTAAAATGTCCAAGTAAATCTACAGTATATTTGACATCTTTTTCAGGCTGTTAAAGCCATATTTTACTCTTTTTCAGGCAACTGTAGAACGGAATCCTCCTGTTAAACCAGCTTCATTCCAAGTCTGAGAGAAACATCACATATCCATGGTGTCACACAGTCAATATTGGACCATTCTGATGTAGGATTTTAAAATTAAAGGCTAAAATGTCCAAGTAAATCTACAGTATATTTGACATCTTTTTCAGGCTGTTAAAGCCATATTTTACTCTTTTTCAGGCAACTGTAGAACGGAATCCTCCTGTTAAACCAGCTTCATTCCAAGTCTGAGAGAAACATCACATATCCATGGTGTCACACAGTCAATATTGGACCATTCTGATGTAGGATTTTAAAATTAAAGGCTAAAATGTCCAAGTAAATCTACAGTATATTTGACATCTTTTTCAGGCTGTTAAAGCCATATTTTACTCTTTTTCAGGCAACTGTAGAACGGAATCCTCCTGTTAAACCAGCTTCATTCCAAGTCTGAGAGAAACATCACATATCCATGGTGTCACACAGTCAATATCGGACCATTCTGATGTAGGATTTTAAAATTAAAGGCTAAAATGTCCAAGTAAATCTACAGTATATTTGACATCTTTTTCAGGCTGTTAAAGCCATATTTTACTCTTTTTCAGGCAACTGTAGAACGGAATCCTCCTGTTAAACCAGCTTCATTCCAAGTCTGAGAGAAACATCACATATCCATGGTGTCACACAGTCAATATTGGACCATTCTGATGTAGGATTTTAAAATTAAAGGCTAAAATGTCCAAGTAAATCTACAGTATATTTGACATCTTTTTCAGGCTGTTAAAGCCATATTTTACTCTTTTTCAGGCAACTGTAGAACGGAATCCTCCTGTTAAACCAGCTTCATTCCAAGTCTGAGAGAAACATCACATATCCATGGTGTCACACAGTCAATATTGGACCATTCTGATGTAGGATTTTAAAATTAAAGGCTAAAATGTCCAAGTAAATCTACAGTATATTTGACATCTTTTTCAGGCTGTTAAAGCCATATTTTACTCTTTTTCAGGCAACTGTAGAACGGAATCCTCCTGTTAAACCAGCTTCATTCCAAGTCTGAGAGAAACATCACATATCCATGGTGTCACACAGTCAATATTGGACCATTCTGATGTAGGATTTTAAAATTAAAGGCTAAAATGTCCAAGTAAATCTACAGTATATTTGACATCTTTTTCAGGCTGTTAAAGCCATATTTTACTCTTTTTCAGGCAACTGTAGAACGGAATCCTCCTGTTAAACCAGCTTCATTCCAAGTCTGAGAGAAACATCACATATCCATGGTGTCACACAGTCAATATCGGACCATTCTGATGTAGGATTTTAAAATTAAAGGCTAAAATGTCCAAGTAAATCTACAGTATATTTGACATCTTTTTCAGGCTGTTAAAGCCATATTTTACTCTTTTTCAGGCAACTGTAGAACGGAATCCTCCTGTTAAACCAGCTTCATTCCAAGTCTGAGAGAAACATCACATATCCATGGTGTCACACAGTCAATATTGGACCATTCTGATGTAGGATTTTAAAATTAAAGGCTAAAATGTCCAAGTAAATCTACAGTATATTTGACATCTTTTTCAGGCTGTTAAAGCCATATTTTACTCTTTTTCAGGCAACTGTAGAACGGAATCCTCCTGTTAAACCAGCTTCATTCCAAGTCTGAGAGAAACATCACATATCCATGGTGTCACACAGTCAATATCGGACCATTCTGATGTAGGATTTTAAAATTAAAGGCTAAAATGTCCAAGTAAATCTACAGTATATTTGACATCTTTTTCAGGCTGTTAAAGCCATATTTTACTCTTTTTCTGGCAACTGTAGAACGGAATCCTCCTGTTAAACCAGCTTCATTCCAAGTCTGACAGAAACATCACATATCCATGGTGTCAAACAGTCAATATTGGACCATTCTGATGTAATGTCCAAGTAAATCTACAGTATATATGACATATTTTACATGCTCTTGAAGCCATATTTTACTCTTTTTCAGGCAACTGTAGAACAGAATCCTCCTGTTAAACCAGCTTCATTCCAAGTCTGAGAGAAACATCACATATCCATGGTGTCACACAGTCAATATTGGACCATTCTGATGTAGGATTTTAAAATTAAAGGCTAAAATGTCCAAGTAAATCTACAGTATATTTGACATCTTTTTCAGGCTGTTAAAGCCATATTTTACTCTTTTTCAGGCAACTGTAGAACGGAATCCTCCTGTTAAACCAGCTTCATTCCAAGTCTGAGAGAAACATCACATATCCATGGTGTCACACAGTCAATATTGGACCATTCTGATGTAGGATTTTAAAATTAAAGGCTAAAATGTCCAAGTAAATCTACAGTATATTTGACATCTTTTCAGGCTGTTAAAGCCATATTTTACTCTTTTTCAGGCAACTGTAGAACGGAATCCTCCTGTTAAACCAGCTTCATTCCAAGTCTGAGAGAAACATCACATATCCATGGTGTCACACAGTCAATATCGGACCATTCTGATGTAGGATTTTAAAATTAAAGGCTAAAATGTCCAAGTAAATCTACAGTATATTTGACATCTTTTTCAGGCTGTTAAAGCCATATTTTACTCTTTTTCAGGCAACTGTAGAACGGAATCCTCCTGTTAAACCAGCTTCATTCCAAGTCTGAGAGAAACATCACATATCCATGGTGTCACACAGTCAATATTGGACCATTCTGATGTAGGATTTTAAAATTAAAGGCTAAAATGTCCAAGTAAATCTACAGTATATTTGACATCTTTTTCAGGCTGTTAAAGCCATATTTTACTCTTTTTCAGGCAACTGTAGAACGGAATCCTCCTGTTAAACCAGCTTCATTCCAAGTCTGAGAGAAACATCACATATCCATGGTGTCACACAGTCAATATTGGACCATTCTGATGTAGGATTTTAAAATTAAAGGCTAAAATGTCCAAGTAAATCTACAGTATATTTGACATCTTTTTCAGGCTGTTAAAGCCATATTTTAGTCTTTTTCAGGCAACTGTAGAACGGAATCCTCCTGTTAAACCAGCTTCATTCCAAGTCTGAGAGAAACATCACATATCCATGGTGTCACACAGTCAATATTGGACCATTCTGATGTAGGATTTTAAAATTAAAGGCTAAAATGTCCAAGTAAATCTACAGTATATTTGACATCTTTTTCAGGCTGTTAAAGCCATATTTTACTCTTTTTCAGGCAACTGTAGAACGGAATCCTCCTGTTAAACCAGCTTCATTCCAAGTCTGAGAGAAACATCACATATCCATGGTGTCACACAGTCAATATTGGACCATTCTGATGTAGGATTTTAAAATTAAAGGCTAAAATGTCCAAGTAAATCTACAGTATATTTGACATCTTTTTCAGGCTGTTAAAGCCATATTTTACTCTTTTTCAGGCAACTGTAGAACGGAATCCTCCTGTTAAACCAGCTTCATTCCAAGTCTGAGAGAAACATCACATATCCATGGTGTCACACAGTCAATATTGGACCATTCTGATGTAGGATTTTAAAATTAAAGGCTAAAATGTCCAAGTAAATCTACAGTATATTTGACATCTTTTTCAGGCTGTTAAAGCCATATTTTACTCTTTTTCAGGCAACTGTAGAACGGAATCCTCCTGTTAAACCAGCTTCATTCCAAGTCTGAGAGAAACATCACATATCCATGGTGTCACACAGTCAATATTGGACCATTCTGATGTAGGATTTTAAAATTAAAGGCTAAAATGTCCAAGTAAATCTACAGTATATTTGACATCTTTTTCAGGCTGTTAAAGCCATATTTTACTCTTTTTCAGGCAACTGTAGAACGGAATCCTCCTGTTAAACCAGCTTCATTCCAAGTCTGAGAGAAACATCACATATCCATGGTGTCACACAGTCAATATTGGACCATTCTGATGTAGGATTTTAAAATTAAAGGCTAAAATGTCCAAGTAAATCTACAGTATATTTGACATCTTTTTCAGGCTGTTAAAGCCATATTTTACTCTTTTTCAGGCAACTGTAGAACGGAATCCTCCTGTTAAACCAGCTTCATTCCAAGTCTGAGAGAAACATCACATATCCATGGTGTCACACAGTCAATATTGGACCATTCTGATGTAGGATTTTAAAATTAAAGGCTAAAATGTCCAAGTAAATCTACAGTATATTTGACATCTTCTTCAGGCTGTTAAAGCCATATTTTACTCTTTTTCAGGCAACTGTAGAATAGAATCCTCCTGTTAAACCAGCTTCATTCCAAGTCTGGTTGAGACATCACATATCCATCGTGTCACACAGTCAATATTGGACCATTCTGATGTAGGATTTTAAAATTAAAGGCTAAAATGTCCAAGTAAATCTACAGTATATTTGACATCTTTTTCAGGCTGTTAAAGCCATATTTTACTCTTTTTCAGGCAACTGTAGAACGGAATCCTCCTGTTAAACCAGCTTCATTCCAAGTCTGAGAGAAACATCACATATCCATGGTGTCACACAGTCAATATTGGACCATTCTGATGTAGGTTTTAAAATTAAAGGCTAAAATGTCCAAGTAAATCTACAGTATATTTGACATCTTTTTCAGGCTGTTAAAGCCATATTTTACTCTTTTTCAGGCAACTGTAGAACGGAATCCTCCTGTTAAACCAGCTTCATTCCAAGTCTGAGAGAAACATCACATATCCATGGTGTCACACAGTCAATATTGGACCATTCTGATGTAGGATTTTAAAATTAAAGGCTAAAATGTCCAAGTAAATCTACAGTATATTTGACATCTTTTTCAGGCTGTTAAAGCCATATTTTACTCTTTTTCAGGCAACTGTAGAACGGAATCCTCCTGTTAAACCAGCTTCATTTCAAGTCTGAGAGAAACATCACATATCCATGGTGTCACACAGTCAATATTGGACCATTCTGATGTAGGATTTTAAAATTAAAGGCTAAAATGTCCAAGTAAATCTACAGTATATTTGACATCTTTTTCAGGCTGTTAAAGCCATATTTTACTCTTTTCAGGCAACTGTAGAACGGAATCCTCCTGTTAAACCAGCTTCATTCCAAGTCTGGGTGAGACATCACATATCCATGGTGTCACACAGTCAATATTGGACCATTCTGATGTAGGATTTTAAAATTAAAGGCTAAAATGTCCAAGTAAATCTACAGTATATTTGACATCTTTTCAGGCTGTTAAAGCCATATAATTTACTCTTTTTCAGGCAACTGTAGAACGGAATCCTCCTGTTAAACCAGCTTCATTTCAAGTCTGAGAGAAACATCACATATCCATGGTGTCACACAGGTAATATCGGACCATTCTGATGTAGGATTTTAAAATTAAAGGCTAAAATGTCCAAGTAAATCTACAGTATATTTGACATCTTTTTCAGGCTGTTAAAGCCATAATTTACTCTTTTTCAGGCAACTGTAGAACGGAATCCTCCTGTTAAACCAGCTTCATTTCAAGTCTGAGAGAAACATCACATATCCATGGTGTCACACAGTCAATATTGGACCATTCTGATGTAGGATTTTAAAATTAAAGGCTAAAATGTCCAAGTAAATCTACAGTATATTTGACATCTTTTTCAGGCTGTTAAAGCCATATTTTACTCTTTTTCAGGCAACTGTAGAACGGAATCCTCCTGTTAAACCAGCTTCATTCCAAGTCTGAGAGAAACATCACATATCCATGGTGTCACACAGTCAATATCGGACCATTCTGATGTAGGATTTTAAAATTAAAGGCTAAAATGTCAAAGTAAATCTACAGTATATTTGACATCTTTTCAGGCTGTTAAAGCCATATTTGACATCTTTTTCAGGCTCTTAAAGCCATAATTTACTCTTTTTCAGTCAACTGTAGAACGGAATCCTCCTGTTAAACCAGCTTCATTTCAAGTCTGAGAGAAACATCACATATCCATGGTGTCACACAGGTAATATCGGACCATTCTGATGTAGGATTTTAAAATTAAAGGCTAAAATGTCCAAGTAAATCTACACTATATTTGAAATCTTTTTCAGGCTGTTAAAGCCATAATTTACTCTTTTTCAGGCAATTGTAGAACGGAATCCTCCTGTTAAACCAGCTTCATTTCAAGTCTGAGAGAAACATTACATATCCATGGTGTCACACAGTCAATATTGGATCATTCTGATGTAGGATTTTAAAATTAAACGCTAAAACGTCCATGTAAATCTACAGTATATTTGTGGAGGTGTGGGCCAGAATGGCTACGATGGTGGTAGGTAGGCAGACTCAGACATTGTACGTTTCCAAAGATAATTATTTATTTCCAATGGTCTGCAGTACCTGGATAATTAAATACTCAAAATTTACAAACAATTACATTCCACTAGTAGCAGCCCAGCCTCATCTCCTTCCCCGGGAAAAATCTACTATATAAGGTTGTCAATTCACACCCTACTGCTTCAGTCCACCCCATCCTAAAGCAGGTTGATCAAATCCATAACATTAATACCCAACAATCTCTTAACCTATGGAACTTTGTTACCAGTTCCCTCCTATCCTACTGACTTCAAACAGATCACGGTTATTCATACCTTGTCTTATATAATAACCAAAAACAACCAAAATAAACATTCCTGTACACAGAAACCCCTCTACTTGGTTTGGCCGGTGATGTCATCCCTGTAGCCCTTTTCCTATAAAACAGGAAATGCTTAGGCCGGCCCCTCCCCAAACAATTGTCCTGCATGATGGAACTAAACAAAGGAACAAATTGTAAGTATTAACACAGGAAACCTTTAAACCATAATTAAACTTACAACCTAATAAAATGGAACTGAAACTAACATGACTGTGTGTTTACTTTACTAATGACCTGTACCGGACAAGTGGTTAGCAAACCCACTTCACACACCCTCCCCTTGAAACCGTTACTCCTCAGAGTCACGGGATAGGAATCAACAATGACATTCTTCTTTCCTGGTCTGTACCGGACCTGAAAACGATCGGCTGAAGTGACAAGTACCATCTAGTAATTCTAGCATTAGTGTCCTTCATTTTGTGGATCCATTGCAAAGCACTATGATCCGTCTCAAGAACAAACTCTTTGCCAATGAGATAATATTTCAAGGTGTCTAAAGCCCATTTAATAGCTAGAGCTTCCTTTTCAACAGTTGAGTACCTCTTTTCCCTTGGGAAGAGTTTGGCTGATATACTGGACCGGCAACTGGTTTCCATTTTCACCTTGCAGTAACACAGCTCCGAGACCTACTCCAGAAGCATCCGTCTGTACAGTAAAGGGAAGAGTGAAATCTGGGCATTGCAAAACAGGTTCTTGACATAGACAGTTTTTAAGTCTTTGAAAGCATTCTCACTTTCGTAAGTCCATTTAACCTTTACAGGGCTGGCTTTGCTAGTCATGTCAGTTAGTACAGCAGATCTTGATGAAAAGTTAGGGATAAGTCTGCGATACCAGCCAACCAACCCCAAGAATGACCTTAGCCTCTTCTTGGTGTTGGGCAGCAGATGCGGCAATCGCCTCTACCTTTCCAACCTGAGGACGGATACCTCCTCCTCCAATCACATAGCCAAGGTACTGCACTTCCGACTTGGCAATGTGACACTTCTTTGCATTGAAGACTAGACCAGCACTCTGGATACGTTGAAAGACATTGGCCAGATGTTGCAGATGCTCCTCCCAAGTTCTGCTGAAAATGACAATGTCATCAATGTAGGCTGCTGCATAGTCCTCCACTCCTCTCAAAACTTCATCCACCAGCCGCTGAAACGTTGCAGGTGCTCCATGCAACCCAAACGGCATCACTCTAAATCTGAAAAGGCCACTTGGAACTCTGAAAGTTGTCAAATCCTTCGAAGATTCTGAGGGCACTTGCCAGTACCCTTTGCAGAGGTCCAGAGTTGTTAGAAAGTTAGCCTTCCCCAAGCGCTCAATCAGTTCATCAACCCTTGGCATTGGATAAGGATCAAATGCAGACACAGCATTCAACTTCGAAAAGTTGACACAGAATCTCAGTTTAGAATCATCTTTCTTTGGCACCAACACCACAGGGCTACACCACTCACTGCGAGATGGCTCAATAATCCCTGTAGCCAGCATCTCCTCCACTTCTTGCTTCAGTTCAGGAACAAGTCTGGCTGGAATGCGGCAGGTGGTGTCCCTGATAGGCGGCTGTTCTGGTGAATACAGATGGATATGATGTTTAATGAGTTGGGTACAACCTGGCTTCAGACTGAAGAGCTCCTTTGTCATGTGGACTTTCAGCTCCTGGGATTCAACTGCTGTAAGATGGCTTAGGTCAGGAAAAACTGGAGCCCCAGTTAAAGAGGAAAATACTGCTCTTGAAGCTCTTCCTCATCAATCACTGTGCGTGCCCACAGGGTTGTAGACTGTTCTCGTTGATCTACCCACTCCTTCAACAGATTAACATGGAAGACCTGATGCTTTTTCCGGCGGTCTGGCAACAAGAGTTCGTATGTAACTGGGCCCATTTTTTTGTTAATCTTATATGGCCCCTGCCACTTGGCAAGGAGACCACTAGCAGATGTTGGCAGCAGTAGCAGAACTTGCTGACCCTCCTGGAAAACTCTCCTCCTAGAAGCTTTGTCATAACTCTGCTTCTGTTGCTGTTGTTGCCAGATTATTATTGGCAAGCTCTTGGAACTGGTCCAGTTTGTCTTTCATCTTCAACACATATGAGAGCTCGCTGCATTGCTGTTGTGGCATGGGACCCTCCCAGGCCTCCTTTAAGACATCCATTGGACCCCTTACTGAGTGTCCATACAGCAGCTGAAAAGGTGAAAACCCAGTTGAGGCTTGTGGGACTTCTCTGTATGCAAACAACAAGAATGGGAGCCACTGGTCCCAGTCTGATCCCAGTCATTCACAAACTTCCTCAACATGGATTTGAGGGTTTTGTTAAAGCGCTCAACAAGGCCATCTGTTTGTGGATGGTAGGGACTGGTCTTCACACCTTGAATTCCCAACATATTGTACACCTCTTTTAGTAGACTTGAAGTGAAGTTGGTGCCTTGGTCTGTGATGATCTCCTTTGGGATGCCGACTCTGGAAAACATCTGAATGAGACAGTTGACAATCTGGCGGGTCTTGATCTTCTTCAACGGAAAGGCCTCAGGATATCTTGTGGCGTAGTCACAGATCACTAGGATGTACTTGTGGCCTGCACTACTCCTTTCTAGTGGGCCTACAATGTCCATGGCAATGCGGGAAAAGGGTGTATCAATAATGGGCATGCTAATGAGAGGAGCCCTCTCTCTTTTCCTGCCTGGCGCTGTTAACTGACATTGTGGACAAGACTGACAATATTTTACTGTGTCAGCATACTGCTGGGGCCAATAGAAACGAGGAACCATCCTTGCAAATGTTTTTTCTGCCCTAAATGTCCTGCCCATGGGATCGAATGGCTCAGGTTAAGGATTGTGGGTCTGAAACTCTGAGGAACAACTAGCTGATCCCCACTCTGGCTACGGCGATACAGCATGTCTCCTTGACCACAAATACCTCTTTCCCTCTACCTCCTACTTGGGTTGTCTCGGCACGCATTTAGCAAACAAAGTTGCTAATGTGGGGTCCTCATTCTGTAGCTTAGCAATGTCACTAGCGATAGCAAAAGGTCAGACTCTAAAGGTTCAGACACATGCTCTGCTATTTTTGTCCCACTTACTCTATCCTGTCTCCTCTGTCTCCTGCTTTTCTTTTCCTTAGTCTGTCTGGAGTGCTCAAAACCAGTCACCTCCTGATTTGCAAAGGCAACTCCTCCCACCCCACTGAACTATCCTGCTCCTGCCTGCTTGTAGACCTTGTGACAGCTAGAAAACTAGCACTGGCACAGCTTGCCCTAGTCTCACTTGACTGCTTGGTTATTAATTCAGCAAGGATTGGGAGATCACTGCCTAATACAACCTGATAGGGCAGCTGTTGAAATACTCCTACTAACAGCAAGTAGTTTTGCCCTTCAACCTGGATATCTACTTCAGCAATGGGGTACTCTACCCTATCACCATGAATACAATAAACATCTACGGTCCCTCCACAAAAAATAGCCTCTCTAGGGAGACTATCCTGTCTAACTAGGGTGCGATTACTTCCTGAGTCCAAAAGAGCTACACAGGGTCTATCTCCAACTAACACACCCATTGTAAGCTCTTCACCTTGCCCCTCTGAGACCTCCTCCCTGTCCAGCTCACTAACTGATGACTGGAGAGCAAAACCCATGTAGTTTTTACTAACCGGGACCCTAGGGCACTCTCCTTTAAAATGACCTATCTGACCACATGTATAACATGCCAAGAGCGCTCGGTTTCTAGGTTCAGGTTTAGCTGAATTAGAGGGGACAAAATTTTGTCTTGTGTTCCTAGCTCTAAACTCATTCCCACTAACATGCATACCAGCTGATGAGGGTGGACGGGCTTGGCTGGAAGGTATTCGTGGGATGGACGTCGGGCAGCCAGGAAAGCTTCAGCCAATTCTGCAGCTTCTTTGGAGGTTTTGGGTTCCGCTCTCTAATCCAGGTACAAAGCTCCGGATTCAGGACTTTAAGAAATTGCTCCATGATGATAGTGTCACCAACTTGTTCCTTTGTCTTGGCATTGGGAGCCATCCATCTGCCATATAAATCCTTGAGGCGTACCTGAAGCTCTCTAGGTGTCTCCCCTTCTCCTGGCACACTGGAACGGAACCTCACTCGATATGTCTCTGCACTGATTTCAAACTTCTGCAAAACAGCACCCTTTATCTTTGCATAGTCCATGGTGTCATCACTATCCATAGCTACATAAGCAGAACGGGCTTTACCAGTTAACAGTGGCGCTAGATGAAGTGCCCATTCCACTTGAGGCCACTGGCAAGCATGAGCAATTCTCTCAAAGGTGATTAAATAATGTTCAATGTCCTCACCTTCATTGTAGGGCTGCATTTTAGGGCTCTTCCATCCAGGAGACCTCACCAAACTGGAATGCTGTTCTCCCAGAACCGCCTGCAATGGATTAGCCTCATGGCTGACTTGGCTTGTTAAGATGCGAGGGGCTCTACTGTAGGCTCAACAGAGTGGCCAGATGTAGCTGCGGCACCTTCCATCAGCTGCTGATGATCCTGGCGGTCCTGTTGTACCTCATGTTGGAGCTGAGAAAACTGATGCTGGATTCGTTTCCACCTTTCCTCCTGTCGCTTATGCTCCTGCTCCACCCTGACATCGCGGTCAGCCTGCTGTTGCATCAGGCCTCGCATAAGGTTCGACAATTCAGCCATGTACTCTTGTTCCGAGGATTGACCTCTTTCATCCTCCTGTTGGTCAGCGACATCTTGTACTCCTTGTAATTTCTTCTGTCTGCTTGACATTTTTCCTATTGTCTTCACTGCCTCCTACTGGCCTGGATCCCACCACTGCCACCAAATGTGGAGGTGTGGGCCAGAGTGGCTACGATGGTGGTAGGTAGGCAGACTCAGACATTGTACGTTTCCAAAGATAATTATTTATTTCCAATGGTCTGCAGTACCTGGATAATTAAATACTCAAAATTTACAAACAATTACACATTCCACTAGTAGCAGCCCAGCCTCATCTCCTTCCCCCCGGGAGGACAAATCCTACTCTTTATATAGGGTTGTCAATTCACACCCTACTGCTTCAGTCCACCCCATCCTAAAGCAGGTTGATCAAATCCATAACATTAATACCCAACAATCTCTTAACCTATGGAACTTTGTTACCAGTTCCCTCCTATCCTACTGACTTCAAACAGATAACGGTTATTCATACCTTGTCTTATATAATAACCAAAAACAACCAAAATAAACATTCCTGTACACAAGAAACCCCTCTACTTGGTTTGGCCCGGTGATGTCATCCCTGTAGCCCTTTTCCTATGAAACAGGAAATGCTTAGGCCGGCCCCTCCCCAAACAATGGTCCTGCATGATGGAACTAAACAAAGGAACAAATTGTAAGTATTAACACAGGGAAACCTTTAAACCATAATTAAACTTACAACCTAATAAAATGGAACTGAAACTAACATGACTGTGTGTTTTCTTTACTAATGACCTGTACCGGACAAGTGGTTAGCAAACCCACTTCGTCACAATTTTTGAAATCTTTTTCAGGCTGTTGAAGCCATAATTTACTCTTTTCAGGCAACTGTAGAACGGAATCCTCCTGTTAAGCCAGCTTCATTCCAAGTCTGGGTGAGACATCACATATCCATGGTGACACACAGGTAATATCGGACCATTCTGATGTAGGATTTTAAAATTAAAGGCTAAAATGTCCAAGTAAATCTACAGTATATTTGACATCTTTTTCAGGCTGTTAAAGCCATATTTGACATCTTTTTCAGGCATTTAAAGCCATAATTTACTCTTTTTCAGGCAATTGTAGAACGGAATCCTCCTGTTAAACCAGCTTCGTTTGAAGTCTTAGAGAAACATCACATATCCATGGTGTCACACAGTCAATATTGGACCATTCTGATGTAGGATTTTAAAATTAAAGGCTAAAACATCCAAGTAAATCTACATTATATTTGACATCTTTTTCAGGCTGTTAAAGCCATATTTGACATCTTTTTCAGGCTGTTAATGCCATAATTTACTCTTTTTCAGGCAACTGTAGAACGGAATCCTCCTGTTAAACCAGCTTCATTTCAAGTCTGAGAGAAACATCACATATCCATGGTGTCACACTGTCAATATTGGACCATTCTGATGTAGGATTTTAAAATTAAAGTCTAAAATGTCAAAGTAAATCTACAGTATATTTGAGATCTTTTTCAGGCTGTTAAAGCCATATTTTAGTCTTTTTCAGGCAACTGTAGAACGGAATCCTCCTGTTAAGCCAGCTTCATTCCAAGTCTGGGTGAGACATCACACATCCATGGTGACACACAGTCAATATTGGACCATTCTGATGTAGGATTTTAAAATTAAAGGCTAAAACATCCAAGTAAATCTACATTATATTTGACATCTTTTTCAGGCTGTTAAAGCCATATTTGACATCTTTTTCAGGCTGTTAAAACCATATTTTAGTCTTATTCAGGCAACTGTAGAACGGAATCCTCCTGTTAAGCCAGCTTCATTCCAAGTCTGGGTGAGACATCACATATCCATGGTGTCACACAGTCAATATTGGACCATTCTGATGTAGGATTTTAAAATTAAAGGCTAAAATGTCCAAGTAAATCTACAGTATATTTGACATCTTTTTCAGGCTGTTAAAGCCATATTTTAGTCTTTTTCAGGCAACTGTAGAACGGAATCCTCCTGTTAAGCCAGCTTCATTCCAAGTCTGGGTGAGACATCACATATCCATGGTGTCACACAGGTAATATCGGACCATTCTGATGTAGGATTTTAAAATTAAAGGCTAAAATGTCCAAGTAAATCTACAGTATATTTGACATCTTTTTCAGGCTGTTAAAGCCATATTTGACATCTTTTTCAGGCTGTTAATGCCATAATTTACTCTTTTTCAGGCAACTGTAGAACTGAATCCTCCTGTTAAACCAGCTTCATTTCAAATCTGAGAGAAACATCACATATCCATGGTGTCACACAGTCAATATTGGACCATTCTGATGTAGGATTTTAAAATTAAAGGCTAAAATGTCCAAGTAAATCTACAGTATATTTGACATCTTTTTCAGGCTGTTAACCCTCCTAACCCGAGAGACTTGCCCACGACCATAAAAAGCACCTCTGATTCATAGTTCAATCATTAACCATCCATAACACATAGAAACTCGCCGAAAATTGTGGCTAAAAACTAACGAGTTAGTGGTTACGGAGGTCTTTTCCGGGTCCTTCTAGCCTCTACAGGTGATTTTCTATCCAGCCTGGAACTTCTGCCTTTTTGGGTTCGTTGAGCATTAAATCCATACCTTTACATCCAAGATTTATCCACTTTTGTCCATAATTCATAGCGTTTGCTCAATTCTGCCGCTAGCGCCGTCCGTCCTTTGTGTACGGAAGTCAAGGACTCCATATATGGGGTGCATGCTCATATATGGGAGACAACGTCACCCAAAATGTATGGAAGGCCAAAAGGCTGTATGGAAGGCCAAACGGTGTATGGAAGGCAATAGGAGAACTGTTTTAGACACACAATTGCTTGTGTAGCATTGCTGTGGGTGTAATATCAATAAATATGACATTATTATGTTGATTATTGGCATAAGTAAATGTCATGAGGGCAAAAGCGCCTTGACTTTATTTGAAAAAATGCATGTATTTTGTCAACTGTATAAGTTATAATGATTATTTCTTCACAATGTGACTCCCAAGACATATGAGAAGTGTTTTAGAGAGTAAAATGGCTTAGGTTTTATTGATCTGTGTGTGATATCAATACATATCTGGAAGATTCATGTTCCGTTTTGTTTATTTATTTGTCTTTAAGGTCCTACAACCATTTTTAACATGCAGGTGAGCTCACTGCAGCCCAAATATTCTAATAACCCAGTTTGTCCTGAAAAAAATGATGTTCATATCTTGACTGTAGACACCAGGGTTGGTGTTTTACAAGCTTTTTTATAAAATAAATCCAGACGGACAATGAACTGTAAAAATGGCCTTAGGGCTCAGAGGGTTAAAGCCATATTTTACTCTTTTTCAGGCAACTGTAGAACGGAATCCTCCTGTTAAACCAGCTTCATTCCAAGTCTGAGAGAAACATCACATATCCATGGTGTCACACAGTCAATATCGGACCATTCTGATGTAGGATTTTAAAATTAAAGGCTAAAATGTCCAAGTAAATCTACAGTATATTTGACATCTTTTTCAGGCTGTTAAAGCCATATTTGACATCTTTTTCAGGCTCTTAAAGCCATAATTTACTCTTTTTCAGTCAACTGTAGAACGGAATCCTCCTGTTAAACCAGCTTCATTTCAAGTCTGAGAGAAACATCACATATCCATGGTGTCACACAGGTAATATCGGACCATTCTGATGTAGGATTTTAAAATTAAAGGCTAAAATGTCCAAGTAAATCTACACTATATTTGAAATCTTTTTCAGGCTGTTAAAGCCATAATTTACTCTTTTTCAGGCAATTGTAGAACGGAATCCTCCTGTTAAACCAGCTTCATTTCAAGTCTGAGAGAAACATTACATATCCATGGTGTCACACAGTCAATATTGGATCATTCTGATGTAGGATTTTAAAATTAAACGCTAAAACGTCCATGTAAATCTACAGTATATTTGTGGAGGTGTGGGCCAGAATGGCTACGATGGTGGTAGGTAGGCAGACTCAGACATTGTACGTTTCCAAAGATAATTATTTATTTCCAATGGTCTGCAGTACCTGGATAATTAAATACTCAAAATTTACAAACAATTACACATTCCACTAGTAGCAGCCCAGCCTCATCTCCTTCCCCCCGGGAGGAAAAATCCTACTCTTTATATAGGGTTGTCAATTCACACCCTACTGCTTCAGTCCACCCCATCCTAAAGCAGGTTGATCAAATCCATAACATTAATACCCAACAATCTCTTAACCTATGGAACTTTGTTACCAGTTCCCTCCTATCCTACTGACTTCAAACATATCACGGTTATTCATACCTTGTCTTATATAATAACCAAAAACAACCAAAATAAACATTCCTGTACACAAGAAACCCCTCTACTTGGTTTGGCCCGGTGATGTCATCCCTGTAGCCCTTTTCCTATAAAACAGGAAATGCTTAGGCCGGCCCCTCCCAAACAATTGTCCTGCATGATGGAACTAAACAAAGGAACAAATTGTAAGTATTAACACAGGGAAACCTTTAAACCATAATTAAACTTACAACCTAATAAAATGGAACTGAAACTAACATGACTGTGTGTTTACTTTACTAATGACCTGTACCGGACAAGTGGTTAGCAAACCCACTTCGTCACACACCCTCCCTTAAAACCGTTACTCCTCAGAGTCACGGGATAGGAAGTCAGCAATGACATTCTTCTTTCCTGGTCTGTACCGGACCTGAAAACGATACGGCTGAAGTGACAAGTACCATCTAGTAATTCTAGCATTAGTGTCCTTCATTTTGTGGATCCATTGCAAAGCACTATGATCCGTCTCAAGAACAAACTCTTTGCCAATGAGATAATATTTCAAGGTGTCTAAAGCCCATTTAATAGCTAGAGCTTCCTTTTCAACAGTTGAGTACCTCTTTTCCCTTGGGAAGAGTTTTCGGCTGATATACTGGACCGGCAACTGGTTTCCATTTTCACCTTGCAGTAACACAGCTCCGAGACCTACTCCAGAAGCATCCGTCTGTACAGTAAAGGGAAGAGTGAAATCTGGGCATTGCAAAACAGGTTCTTGACATAGACAGTTTTTTAAGTCTTTGAAAGCATTCTCACTTTCGTAAGTCCATTTAACCTTTACAGGGCTGGCTTTGCTAGTCATGTCAGTTAGTACAGCAGATCTTGATGAAAAGTTAGGGATAAGTCTGCGATACCAGCCAACCAACCCCAAGAATGACCTTAGCCTCTTCTTGGTGTTGGGCAGCGGTGAAGCGGCAATCGCCTCTACCTTTCCAACCTGAGGACGGATACCTCCTCCTCCAATCACATAGCCAAGGTACTGCACTTCCGACTTGGCAATGTGACACTTCTTTGCATTGAAGACTAGACCAGCACTCTGGATACGTTGAAAGACATTGGCCAGATGTTGCAGATGCTCCTCCCAAGTTCTGCTGAAAATGACAATGTCATCAATGTAGGCTGCTGCATAGTCCTCCACTCCTCTCAAAACTTCATCCACCAGCCGCTGAAACGTTGCAGGTGCTCCATGCAACCCAAACGGCATCACTCTAAATCTGAAAAGGCCACTTGGAACTCTGAAAGTTGTCAAATCCTTCGAAGATTCTGTGAGGGGCACTTGCCAGTACCCTTTGCAGAGGTCCAGAGTTGTTAGAAAGTTAGCCTTCCCCAAGCGCTCAATCAGTTCATCAACCCTTGGCATTGGATAAGGATCAAATGCAGACACAGCATTCAACTTCGAAAAGTTGACACAGAATCTCAGTTTAGAATCATCTTTCTTTGGCACCAACACCACAGGGCTACACCACTCACTGCGAGATGGCTCAATAATCCCTGTAGCCAGCATCTCCTCCACTTCTTGCTTCAGTTCAGGAACAAGTCTGGCTGGAATGCGGCAGGTGGTGTCCCTGATAGGCGGCTGTTCTGGTGAATACAGATGGATATGATGTTTAATGAGTTGGGTACAACCTGGCTTCAGACTGAAGAGCTCCTTTGTCATGTGGACTTTCAGCTCCTGGGATTCAACTGCTGTAAGATGGCTTAGGTCAGGAAAAACTGGAGCCCCAGTTAAAGAGGGAAAATACTGCTCTTGAAGCTCTTCCTCATCAATCACTGTGCGTGCCCACAGGGTTGTAGACTGTTCTCGTTGATCTACCCACTCCTTCAACAGATTAACATGGAAGACCTGATGCTTTTTCCGGCGGTCTGGCAACAAGAGTTCGTATGTAACTGGGCCCATTTTTTTGTTAATCTTATATGGCCCCTGCCACTTGGCAAGGAGACCACTAGCAGATGTTGGCAGCAGTAGCAGAACTTGCTGACCCTCCTGGAAAACTCTCCTCCTAGAAGCTTTGTCATAACTCTGCTTCTGTTGCTGTTGTGCTTCGCCAGATTATTATTGGCAAGCTCTTGGAACTGGTCCAGTTTGTCTTTCATCTTCAACACATATGAGAGCTCGCTGCATTGCTGTTGTGGCATGGGACCCTCCCAGGCCTCCTTTAAGACATCCATTGGACCCCTTACTGAGTGTCCATACAGCAGCTGAAAAGGTGAAAACCCAGTTGAGGCTTGTGGGACTTCTCTGTATGCAAACAACAAGAATGGGAGCCACTGGTCCCAGTCTGATCCCGAGTCATTAACAAACTTCCTCAACATGGATTTGAGGGTTTTGTTAAAGCGCTCAACAAGGCCATCTGTTTGTGGATGGTAGGGACTGGTCTTCACACCTTGAATTCCCAACATATTGTACACCTCTTTTAGTAGACTTGAAGTGAAGTTGGTGCCTTGGTCTGTGATGATCTCCTTTGGGATGCCGACTCTGGAAAACATCTGAATGAGACAGTTGACAATCTGGCGGGTCTTGATCTTCTTCAACGGAAAGGCCTCAGGATATCTTGTGGCGTAGTCACAGATCACTAGGATGTACTTGTGGCCTGCACTACTCCTTTCTAGTGGGCCTACAATGTCCATGGCAATGCGGGAAAAGGGTGTATCAATAATGGGCATGCTAATGAGAGGAGCCTCTCTCTTTTCCTGCCTGGCGCTGTTAACTGACATTGTGGACAAGACTGACAATATTTTACTGTGTCAGCATACTGCTGGGGCCAATAGAAACGAGGAACCATCCTTGCAAATGTTTTTTCTGCCCTAAATGTCCTGCCCATGGGATCGAATGGCTCAGGTTAAGGATTGTGGGTCTGAAACTCTGAGGAACAACTAGCTGATCCCCACTCTGGCTACGGCGATACAGCATGTCTCCCTTGACCACAAATACCTCTTTCCCTCTACCTCCTACTTGGGTTGTCTCCGGCACGCATTTAGCAAACAAAGTTGCTAATGTGGGGTCCTCATTCTGTAGCTTAGCAATGTCACTAGCGATAGCAAAAGGTCAGACTCTAAAGGTTCAGACACATGCTCTGCTATTTTTGTCCCACTTACTCTATCCTGTCTCCTCTGTCTCCTGCTTTTCTTTTCCTTAGTCTGTCTGGAGTGCTCAAAACCAGTCACCTCCTGATTTGCAAAAGGCAACTCCTCCCACCCCACTGAACTATCCTGCTCCTGCCTGCTTGTAGACCTTGTGACAGCTAGAAAACTAGCACTGGCACAGCTTGCCCTAGTCTCACTTGACTGCTTGGTTATTAATTCAGCAAGGATTGGGAGATCACTGCCTAATACAACCTGATAGGGCAGCTGTTGAAATACTCCTACTAACAGCAAGTAGTTTTGCCCTTCAACCTGGATATCTACTTCAGCAATGGGGTACTCTACCCTATCACCATGAATACAATAAACATCTACGGTCCCTCCACAAAAAATAGCCTCTCTAGGGAGACTATCCTGTCTAACTAGGGTGCGATTACTTCCTGAGTCCAAAAGAGCTACACAGGGTCTATCTCCAACTAACACACCCATTGTAAGCTCTTCACCTTGCCCCTCTGAGACCTCCTCCTGTCCAGCTCACTAACTGATGACTGGAGAGCAAAACCCATGTAGTTTTTACTAACCGGGACCCTAGGGCACTCTCCTTTAAAATGACCTATCTGACCACATGTATAACATGCCAAGAGCGCTCGGTTTCTAGGTTCAGGTTTAGCTGAATTAGAGGGGACAAAATTTTGTCTTGTGTTCCTAGCTCTAAACTCATTCCCACTAACATGCATACCAGCTGATGAGGGTGGACGGGGCTTGGCTGGAAGGTATTCGTGGGATGGACGTCGGGCAGCCAGGAAAGCTTCAGCCAATTCTGCAGCTTCTTTGGAGGTTTTTGGGTTCCCTCTCTAATCCAGGTACAAAGCTCCGGATTCAGGACTTTAAGAAATTGCTCCATGATGATAGTGTCACCAACTTGTTCCTTTGTCTTGGCATTGGGAGCCATCCATCTGCCATATAAATCCTTGAGGCGTACCTGAAGCTCTCTAGGTGTCTCCCCTTCTCCTGGCACACTGGAACGGAACCTCACTCGATATGTCTCTGCACTGATTTCAAACTTCTGCAAAACAGCACCCTTTATCTTTGCAGTCCATGGTGTCATCACTATCCATAGCTACATAAGCAGAACGGGCTTTACCAGTTAACAGTGGCGCTAGATGAAGTGCCCATTCCACTTGAGGCCACTGGCAAGCATGAGCAATTCTCTCAAAGGTGATTAAATAATGTTCAATGTCCTCACCTTCATTGTAGGGCTGCATTTTAGGGCTCTTCCATCCAGGAGACCTCACCAAACTGGAATGCTGTTCTCCCAGAACCGCCTGCAATGGATTAGCCTCATGGCTGACTTGGCTTGTTAAGATGCGAGGGGCTCTACTGTAGGCTCAACAGAGTGGCCAGATGTAGCTGCGGCACCTTCCATCAGCTGCTGATGATCCTGGCGGTCCTGTTGTACCTCATGTTGGAGCTGAGAAAACTGATGCTGGATTCGTTTCCACCTTTCCTCCTGTCGCATGCTCCTGCTCCACCCTGACATCGCGGTCAGCCTGCTGTTGCATCAGGCCTCGCATAAGGTTCGACAATTCAGCCATGTACTCTTGTTCAGGATTGACCTCTTTCATCCTCCTGTTGGTCAGCGACATCTTGTACTCCTTGTAATTTCTTCTGTCTGCTTGACATTTTTCCTATTGTCTTCACTGCCTCCTACTGGCCTGGATCCCACCACTGCCACCAAATGTGGAGGTGTGGGCCAGAGTGGCTACGATGGTGGTAGGTAGGCAGACTCAGACATTGTACGTTTCCAAAGATAATTATTTATTTCCAATGGTCTGCAGTACCTGGATAATTAAATACTCAAAATTTACAAACAATTACACATTCCACTAGTAGC
Source organism: Percina caprodes (assembly GCA_013375575.1). Classification (NCBI taxonomy): domain Eukaryota; kingdom Metazoa; phylum Chordata; class Actinopteri; order Perciformes; family Percidae; genus Percina; species Percina caprodes. Next base: position 58,960 of record JABXJD010000903.1, on the reverse strand, counting down.
AGCCCAGCCTCATCTCCTTCCCCGGAGGAAAATCCTACTCTTTATATAGGGTTGTCAATTCACACCCTACTGCTTCAGTCCACCCCATCCTAAAGCAGGTTGATCAAATCCATAACATTAATACCCAACAATCTCTTAACCTATGGAACTTTGTTACCAGTTCATTCCAATCTACTGACATCACAACAGATAACGGTTATTCATACCTGATGTCTTTTAAAATTAAAGGCTAAAATGTCCAAGTAAATCTACAGTATATTTGACATCTTTTCAGGCTGTTAAAGCCATATTTTACTCTTTTTCAGGCAACTGTAGACGGAATCCTCCTGTTAAACCAGCTTCATTCCCTGAGAGAAACATCACATATCCATGGTGTCACACAGTCAACAATGGACCTGCATGTAGGATTTTAAACAAAGGAACAAATTCTACAGTATATTTGACATCTTTTTCAGGCTGTTAAAGCCATAATTAAACTTAGGCAACTGTAGAATGGAACTGAAACTAACATGTCTGTGTGTTCACATTTCCATGGTGACACTGTACCGGACCAATGTAGGTTAAAGGCTAAAATGTCCAAGTAAATCTACAGTATATTTGACATCTTTTTCAGGCTGTTAAAGCCATATTTTACTCTTTTTCAGGCAACTGTAGAACGGAATCCTCCTGTTAAACCAGCTTCATTCCAAGTCTGGGAGAAACATCACATATCCATGGTGTCACACAGTCAATATCGGACCATTCTGATGTAGGATTTTAAAATTAAAGGCTAAAATGTCCAAGTAAATCTACAGTATATTTGACATCTTTTTCAGGCTGTTAAAGCCATATTTTACTCTTTTTCAGGCAACTGTAGAACGGAATCCTCCTGTTAAACCAGCTTCATTCCAAGTCTGAGAGAAACATCACATATCCATGGTGTCACACAGTCAATATTGGACCATTCTGATGTAGGATTTTAAAATTAAAGGCTAAAATGTCCAAGTAAATCTACAGTATATTTGACATATTTTTTCAGGCTGTTAAAGCCATATTTTACTCTTTTTCAGGCAACTGTAGAACGGAATCCTCCTGTTAAACCAGCTTCATTCCAAGTCTGAGAGAAACATCACATATCCATGGTGTCACACAGTCAATATTGGACCATTCTGATGTAGGATTTTAAAATTAAAGGCTAAAATGTCCAAGTAAATCTACAGTATATTTGACATCTTTTTCAGGCTGTTAAAGCCATATTTTACTCTTTTTCAGGCAACTGTAGAACGGAATCCTCCTGTTAAACCAGCTTCATTCCAAGTCTGAGAGAAACATCACATATCCATGGTGTCACACAGTCAATATTGGACCATTCTGATGTAGGATTTTAAAATTAAAGGCTAAAATGTCCAAGTAAATCTACAGTATATTTGACATCTTTTTCAGGCTGTTAAAGCCATATTTTACTCTTTTTCAGGCAACTGTAGAACGGAATCCTCCTGTTAAACCAGCTTCATTCCAAGTCTGAGAGAAACATCACATATCCATGGTGTCACACAGTCAATATTGGACCATTCTGATGTAGGATTTTAAAATTAAAGGCTAAAATGTCCAAGTAAATCTACAGTATATTTGACATCTTTTTCAGGCTGTTAAAGCCATATTTTACTCTTTTTCAGGCAACTGTAGAACGGAATCCTCCTGTTAAACCAGCTTCATTCCAAGTCTGAGAGAAACATCACATATCCATGGTGTCACACAGTCAATATTGGACCATTCTGATGTAGGATTTTAAAATTAAAGGCTAAAATGTCCAAGTAAATCTACAGTATATTTGACATCTTTTTCAGGCTGTTAAAGCCATATTTTACTCTTTTTCAGGCAACTGTAGAACGGAATCCTCCTGTTAAACCAGCTTCATTCCAAGTCTGAGAGAAACATCACATATCCATGGTGTCACACAGTCAATATTGGACCATTCTGATGTAGGATTTTAAAATTAAAGGCTAAAATGTCCAAGTAAATCTACAGTATATTTGACATCTTTTTCAGGCTGTTAAAGCCATATTTTACTCTTTTTCAGGCAACTGTAGAACGGAATCCTCCTGTTAAACCAGCTTCATTCCAAGTCTGAGAGAAACATCACATATCCATGGTGTCACACAGTCAATATTGGACCATTCTGATGTAGGATTTTAAAATTAAAGGCTAAAATGTCCAAGTAAATCTACAGTATATTTGACATCTTTTTCAGGCTGTTAAAGCCATATTTTACTCTTTTTCAGGCAACTGTAGAACGGAATCCTCCTGTTAAACCAGCTTCATTCCAAGTCTGAGAGAAACATCACATATCCATGGTGTCACACAGTCAATATTGGACCATTCTGATGTAGGATTTTAAAATTAAAGGCTAAAATGTCCAAGTAAATCTACAGTATATTTGACATCTTTTTCAGGCTGTTAAAGCCATATTTTACTCTTTTTCAGGCAACTGTAGAACGGAATCCTCCTGTTAAACCAGCTTCATTCCAAGTCTGAGAGAAACATCACATATCCATGGTGTCACACAGTCAATATTGGACCATTCTGATGTAGGATTTTAAAATTAAAGGCTAAAATGTCCAAGTAAATCTACAGTATATTTGACATCTTTTTCAGGCTGTTAAAGCCATATTTTACTCTTTTTCAGGCAACTGTAGAACGGAATCCTCCTGTTAAACCAGCTTCATTCCAAGTCTGAGAGAAACATCACATATCCATGGTGTCACACAGTCAATATTGGACCATTCTGATGTAGGATTTTAAAATTAAAGGCTAAAATGTCCAAGTAAATCTACAGTATATTTGACATCTTTTTCAGGCTGTTAAAGCCATATTTTACTCTTTTTCAGGCAACTGTAGAACGGAATCCTCCTGTTAAACCAGCTTCATTCCAAGTCTGAGAGAAACATCACATATCCATGGTGTCACACAGTCAATATCGGACCATTCTGATGTAGGATTTTAAAATTAAAGGCTAAAATGTCCAAGTAAATCTACAGTATATTTGACATCTTTTTCAGGCTGTTAAAGCCATATTTGACATCTTTTTCAGGCTGTTAAAGCCATAATTTACTCTTTTTCAGGCAACTGTAGAACGGAATCCTCCTGTTAAACCAGCTTCATTCCAAGTCTGAGAGAAACATCACATATCCATGGTGTCACACAGTCAATATTGGACCATTCTGATGTAGGATTTTAAAATTAAAGGCTAAAATGTCCAAGTAAATCTACAGTATATTTGACATCTTTTTCAGGCTGTTAAAGCCATATTTTACTCTTTTTCAGGCAACTGTAGAACGGAATCCTCCTGTTAAACCAGCTTCATTCCAAGTCTGAGAGAAACATCACATATCCATGGTGTCACACAGTAATATCGGACCATTCTGATGTAGGATTTTAAAATTAAAGGCTAAAATGTCCAAGTAAATCTACAGTATATTTGACATCTAGGCAGTATATTTGACATCTTTTTCAGGCTGTTAAAGCCATATTTTACTCTTTTTCAGGCAACTGTAGAACGGAATCCTCCTGTTAAACCAGCTTCATTCCAAGTCTGAGAGAAACATCACATATCCATGGTGTCACACAGTCAATATTGGACCATTCTGATGTAGGATTTTAAAATTAAAGGCTAAAATGTCCAAGTAAATCTACAGTATATTTGACATCTTTTTCAGGCTGTTAAAGCCATATTTTACTCTTTTTCAGGCAACTGTAGAACGGAATCCTCCTGTTAAACCAGCTTCATTCCAAGTCTGAGAGAAACATCACATATCCATGGTGTCACACAGTCAATATTGGACCATTCTGATGTAGGATTTTAAAATTAAAGGCTAAAATGTCCAAGTAAATCTACAGTATATTTGACATCTTTTTCAGGCTGTTAAAGCCATATTTTACTCTTTTTCAGGCAACTGTAGAACGGAATCCTCCTGTTAAACCAGCTTCATTCCAAGTCTGAGAGAGACATCACATATCCATGGTGTCACACAGTCAATATTGGACCATTCTGATGTAGGATTTTAAAATTAAAGGCTAAAATGTCCAAGTAAATCTACAGTATATTTGACATCTTTTTCAGGCTGTTAAAGCCATATTTTACTCTTTTTCAGGCAACTGTAGAACGGAATCCTCCTGTTAAACCAGCTTCATTCCAAGTCTGAGAGAAACATCACATATCCATGGTGTCACACAGTCAATATTGGACCATTCTGATGTAGGATTTTAAAATTAAAGGCTAAAATGTCCAAGTAAATCTACAGTATATTTGACATCTTTTTCAGGCTGTTAAAGCCATATTTTACTCTTTTTCAGGCAACTGTAGAACGGAATCCTCCTGTTAAACCAGCTTCATTCCAAGTCTGAGAGAAACATCACATATCCATGGTGTCACACAGTCAATATTGGACCATTCTGATGTAGGATTTTAAAATTAAAGGCTAAAATGTCCAAGTAAATCTACAGTATATTTGACATCTTTTTCAGGCTGTTAAAGCCATATTTTACTCTTTTTCAGGCAACTGTAGAACGGAATCCTCCTGTTAAACCAGCTTCATTCCAAGTCTGAGAGAAACATCACATATCCATGGTGTCACACAGTCAATATTGGACCATTCTGATGTAGGATTTTAAAATTAAAGGCTAAAATGTCCAAGTAAATCTACAGTATATTTGACATCTTTTTCAGGCTGTTAAAGCCATATTTTACTCTTTTTCAGGCAACTGTAGAACGGAATCCTCCTGTTAAACCAGCTTCATTCCAAGTCTGAGAGAAACATCACATATCCATGGTGTCACACAGTCAATATTGGACCATTCTGATGTAGGATTTTAAAATTAAAGGCTAAAATGTCCAAGTAAATCTACAGTATATTTGACATCTTTTTCAGGCTGTTAAAGCCATATTTTACTCTTTTTCAGGCAACTGTAGAACGGAATCCTCCTGTTAAACCAGCTTCATTCCAAGTCTGAGAGAAACATCACATATCCATGGTGTCACACAGGTAATATCGGACCATTCTGATGTAGGATTTTAAAATTAAAGGCTAAAATGTCCAAGTAAATCTACAGTATATTTGACATCTTTTTCAGGCTGTTAAAGCCATATTTTACTCTTTTTCAGGCAACTGTAGAACGGAATCCTCCTGTTAAACCAGCTTCATTTCAAGTCTGAGAGAAACATCACATATCCATGGTGTCACACAGTCAATATTGGACCATTCTGATGTAGGATTTTAAAATTAAAGGCTAAAATGTCCAAGTAAATCTACAGTATATTTGACATCTTTTTCAGGCTGTTAAAGCCATATTTTACTCTTTTTCAGGCAACTGTAGAACGGAATCCTCCTGTTAAACCAGCTTCATTCCAAGTCTGAGAGAAACATCACATATCCATGGTGTCACACAGTCAATATCGGACCATTCTGATGTAGGATTTTAAAATTAAAGGCTAAAATGTCCAAGTAAATCTACAGTATATTTGACATCTTTTTCAGGCTGTTAAAGCCATATTTGACATCTTTTTCAGGCTCTTAAAGCCATAATTTACTCTTTTTCAGTCAACTGTAGAACGGAATCCTCCTGTTAAACCAGCTTCATTTCAAGTCTGAGAGAAACATCACATATCCATGGTGTCACACAGTAATATCGGACCATTCTGATGTAGGATTTTAAAATTAAAGGCTAAAATGTCCAAGTAAATCTACAGTATATTTGACATCTTTTTCAGGCTGTTAAAGCCATAATTTACTCTTTTTCAGGCAACTGTAGAACGGAATCCTCCTGTTAAACCAGCTTCATTTCAAGTCTGAGAGAAACATCACATATCCATGGTGTCACACAGTCAATATTGGACCATTCTGATGTAGGATTTTAAAATTAAACGCTAAAACGTCCAAGTAAATCTACAGTATATTTGTGGAGGTGTGGGCCAGAATGGCTACGATGGTGGTAGGTAGGCAGACTCAGACATTGTACGTTTCCAAAGATAATTATTTATTTCCAATGGTCTGCAGTACCTGGATAATTAAATACTCAAAATTTACAAACAATTACACATTCCACTAGTAGCAGCCCAGCCTCATCTCCTTTCCGGGAGGAAAAATCCTACTCTTTATATAGGGTTGTCAATTCACACCCTACTGCTTCAGTCCACCCCATCCTAAAGCAGGTTGATCAAATCCATAACATTAATACCCAACAATCTCTTAACCTATGGAACTTTGTTACCAGTTCCCTCCTATCCTACTGACTTCAAACAGATCACGGTTATTCATACCTTGTCTTATATAATAACCAAAAACAACCAAAATAAACATTCCTGTACACAAGAAACCCCTCTACTTGGTTTGGCCCGGTGATGTCATCCCTGTAGCCCTTTTCCTATAAAACAGGAAATGCTTAGGCCGGCCCCTCCCCAAACAATTGTCCTGCATGATGGAACTAAACAAAGGAACAAATTGTAAGTATTAACACAGGGAAACCTTTAAACCATAATTAAACTTACAACCTAATAAAATGGAACTGAAACTAACATGACTGTGTGTTTACTTTACTAATGACCTGTACCGGACAAGTGGTTAGCAAACCCACTTCGTCACACACCCTCCCCCTTAAAACCGTTACTCCTCAGAGTCACGGGATAGGAAGTCAGCAATGACATTCTTCTTTCCTGGTCTGTACCGGACCTGAAAACGATACGGCTGAAGTGACAAGTACCATCTAGTAATTCTAGCATTAGTGTCCTTCATTTTGTGGATCCATTGCAAAGCACTATGATCCGTCTCAAGAACAAACTCTTTGCCAATGAGATAATATTTCAAGGTGTCTAAAGCCCATTTAATAGCTAGAGCTTCCTTTTCAACAGTTGAGTACCTCTTTTCCCTTGGGAAGAGTTTTCGGCTGATATACTGGACCGGCAACTGGTTTCCATTTTCACCTTGCAGTAACACAGCTCCGAGACCTACTCCAGAAGCATCCGTCTGTACAGTAAAGGGAAGAGTGAAATCTGGGCATTGCAAAACAGGTTCTTGACATAGACAGTTTTTTAAGTCTTTGAAAGCATTCTCACTTTCGTAAGTCCATTTAACCTTTACAGGGCTGGCTTTGCTAGTCATGTCAGTTAGTACAGCAGATCTTGATGAAAAGTTAGGGATAAGTCTGCGATACCAGCCAACCAACCCCAAGAATGACCTTAGCCTCTTCTTGGTGTTGGGCAGCGGTGAAGCGGCAATCGCCTCTACCTTTCCAACCTGAGGACGGATACCTCCTCCTCCAATCACATAGCCAAGGTACTGCACTTCCGACTTGGCAATGTGACACTTCTTTGCATTGAAGACTAGACCAGCACTCTGGATACGTTGAAAGACATTGGCCAGATGTTGCAGATGCTCCTCCCAAGTTCTGCTGAAAATGACAATGTCATCAATGTAGGCTGCTGCATAGTCCTCCACTCCTCTCAAAACTTCATCCACCAGCCGCTGAAACGTTGCAGGTGCTCCATGCAACCCAAACGGCATCACTCTAAATCTGAAAAGGCCACTTGGAACTCTGAAAGTTGTCAAATCCTTCGAAGATTCTGTGAGGGGCACTTGCCAGTACCCTTTGCAGAGGTCCAGAGTTGTTAGAAAGTTAGCCTTCCCCAAGCGCTCAATCAGTTCATCAACCCTTGGCATTGGATAAGGATCAAATGCAGACACAGCATTCAACTTCGAAAAGTTGACACAGAATCTCAGTTTAGAATCATCTTTCTTTGGCACCAACACCACAGGGCTACACCACTCACTGCGAGATGGCTCAATAATCCCTGTAGCCAGCATCTCCTCCACTTCTTGCTTCAGTTCAGGAACAAGTCTGGCTGGAATGCGGCAGGTGGTGTCCCTGATAGGCGGCTGTTCTGGTGAATACAGATGGATATGATGTTTAATGAGTTGGGTACAACCTGGCTTCAGACTGAAGAGCTCCTTTGTCATGTGGACTTTCAGCTCCTGGGATTCAACTGCTGTAAGATGGCTTAGGTCAGGAAAAACTGGAGCCCCAGTTAAAGAGGGAAAATACTGCTCTTGAAGCTCTTCCTCATCAATCACTGTGCGTGCCCACAGGGTTGTAGACTGTTCTCGTTGATCTACCCACTCCTTCAACAGATTAACATGGAAGACCTGATGCTTTTTCCGGCGGTCTGGCAACAAGAGTTCGTATGTAACTGGGCCCATTTTTTTGTTAATCTTATATGGCCCCTGCCACTTGGCAAGGAGACCACTAGCAGATGTTGGCAGCAGTAGCAGAACTTGCTGACCCTCCTGGAAAACTCTCCTCCTAGAAGCTTTGTCATAACTCTGCTTCTGTTGCTGTTGTGCTTCGGCCAGATTATTATTGGCAAGCTCTTGGAACTGGTCCAGTTTGTCTTTCATCTTCAACACATATGAGAGCTCGCTGCATTGCTGTTGTGGCATGGGACCCTCCCAGGCCTCCTTTAAGACATCCATTGGACCCCTTACTGAGTGTCCATACAGCAGCTGAAAAGGTGAAAACCCAGTTGAGGCTTGTGGGACTTCTCTGTATGCAAACAACAAGAATGGGAGCCACTGGTCCCAGTCTGATCCCGAGTCATTCACAAACTTCCTCAACATGGATTTGAGGGTTTTGTTAAAGCGCTCAACAAGGCCATCTGTTTGTGGATGGTAGGGACTGGTCTTCACACCTTGAATTCCCAACATATTGTACACCTCTTTTAGTAGACTTGAAGTGAAGTTGGTGCCTTGGTCTGTGATGATCTCCTTTGGGATGCCGACTCTGGAAAACATCTGAATGAGACAGTTGACAATCTGGCGGGTCTTGATCTTCTTCAACGGAAAGGCCTCAGGATATCTTGTGGCGTAGTCACAGATCACTAGGATGTACTTGTGGCCTGCACTACTCCTTTCTAGTGGGCCTACAATGTCCATGGCAATGCGGGAAAAGGGTGTATCAATAATGGGCATGCTAATGAGAGGAGCCCTCTCTTTTCCTGCCTGGCGCTGTTAACTGACATTGTGGACAAGACTGACAATATTTTACTGTGTCAGCATACTGCTGGGGCCAATAGAAACGAGGAACCATCCTTGCAAATGTTTTTTCTGCCCTAAATGTCCTGCCCATGGGATCGAATGGCTCAGGTTAAGGATTGTGGGTCTGAAACTCTGAGGAACAACTAGCTGATCCCCACTCTGGCTACGGCGATACAGCATGTCTCCCTTGACCACAAATACCTCTTTCCCTCTACCTCCTACTTGGGTTGTCTCCGCACGCATTTAGCAAACAAAGTTGCTAATGTGGGGTCCTCATTCTGTAGCTTAGCAATGTCACTAGCGATAGCAAAAAGGTCAGACTCTAAAGGTTCAGACACATGCTCTGCTATTTTTGTCCCACTTACTCTATCCTGTCTCCTCTGTCTCCTGCTTTTCTTTTCCTTAGTCTGTCTGGAGTGCTCAAAACCAGTCACCTCCTGATTTGCAAAAGGCAACTCCTCCCACCCCACTGAACTATCCTGCTCCTGCCTGCTTGTAGACCTTGTGACAGCTAGAAAACTAGCACTGGCACAGCTTGCCCTAGTCTCACTTGACTGCTTGGTTATTAATTCAGCAAGGATTGGGAGATCACTGCCTAATACAACCTGATAGGGCAGCTGTTGAAATACTCCTACTAACAGCAAGTAGTTTTGCCCTTCAACCTGGATATCTACTTCAGCAATGGGGTACTCTACCCTATCACCATGAATACAATAAACATCTACGGTCCCTCCACAAAAAATAGCCTCTCTAGGGAGACTATCCTGTCTAACTAGGGTGCGATTACTTCCTGAGTCCAAAAGAGCTACACAGGGTCTATCTCCAACTAACACACCCATTGTAAGCTCTTCACCTTGCCCCTCTGAGACCTCCTCCCTGTCCAGCTCACTAACTGATGACTGGAGAGCAAAACCCATGTAGTTTTTACTAACCGGGACCCTAGGGCACTCTCCTTTAAAATGACCTATCTGACCACATGTATAACATGCCAAGAGCGCTCGGTTTCTAGGTTCAGGTTTAGCTGAATTAGAGGGGACAAAATTTTGTCTTGTGTTCCTAGCTCTAAACTCATTCCCACTAACATGCATACCAGCTGATGAGGGTGGACGGGGCTTGGCTGGAAGGTATTCGTGGGATGGACGTCGGGCAGCCAGGAAAGCTTCAGCCAATTCTGCAGCTTCTTTGGAGGTTTTTGGGTTCCGCTCTCTAATCCAGGTACAAAGCTCCGGATTCAGGACTTTAAGAAATTGCTCCATGATGATAGTGTCACCAACTTGTTCCTTTGTCTTGGCATTGGGAGCCATCCATCTGCCATATAAATCCTTGAGGCGTACCTGAAGCTCTCTAGGTGTCTCCCCTTCTCCTGGCACACTGGAACGGAACCTCACTCGATATGTCTCTGCACTGATTTCAAACTTCTGCAAAACAGCACCCTTTATCTTTGCATAGTCCATGGTGTCATCACTATCCATAGCTACATAAGCAGAACGGGCTTTACCAGTTAACAGTGGCGCTAGATGAAGTGCCCATTCCACTTGAGGCCACTGGCAAGCATGAGCAATTCTCTCAAAGGTGATTAAATAATGTTCAATGTCCTCACCTTCATTGTAGGGCTGCATTTTAGGGCTCTTCCATCCAGGAGACCTCACCAAACTGGAATGCTGTTCTCCCAGAACCGCCTGCAATGGATTAGCCTCATGGCTGACTTGGCTTGTTAAGATGCGAGGGGCTCTACTGTAGGCTCAACAGAGTGGCCAGATGTAGCTGCGGCACCTTCCATCAGCTGCTGATGATCCTGGCGGTCCTGTTGTACCTCATGTTGGAGCTGAGAAAACTGATGCTGGATTCGTTTCCACCTTTCCTCCTGTCGCTTATGCTCCTGCTCCACCCTGACATCGCGGTCAGCCTGCTGTTGCATCAGGCCTCGCATAAGGTTCGACAATTCAGCCATGTACTCTTGTTCCGAGGATTGACCTCTTTCATCCTCCTGTTGGTCAGCGACATCTTGTACTCCTTGTAATTTCTTCTGTCTGCTTGACATTTTTCCTATTGTCTTCACTGCCTCCTACTGGCCTGGATCCCACCACTGCCACCAAATGTGGAGGTGTGGGCCAGAGTGGCTACGATGGTGGTAGGTAGGCAGACTCAGACATTGTACGTTTCCAAAGATAATTATTTATTTCCAATGGTCTGCAGTACCTGGATAATTAAATACTCAAAATTTACAAACAATTACACATTCCACTAGTAGCAGCCCAGCCTCATCTCCTTCCCCCCGGGAGGACAAATCCTACTCTTTATATAGGGTTGTCAATTCACACCCTACTGCTTCAGTCCACCCCATCCTAAAGCAGGTTGATCAAATCCATAACATTAATACCCAACAATCTCTTAACCTATGGAACTTTGTTACCAGTTCCCTCCTATCCTACTGACTTCAAACAGATAACGGTTATTCATACCTTGTCTTATATAATAACCAAAAACAACCAAAATAAACATTCCTGTACACAAGAAACCCCTCTACTTGGTTTGGCCCGGTGATGTCATCCCTGTAGCCCTTTTCCTATGAAACAGGAAATGCTTAGGCCGGCCCCTCCCCAAACAATGGTCCTGCATGATGGAACTAAACAAAGGAACAAATTGTAAGTATTAACACAGGGAAACCTTTAAACCATAATTAAACTTACAACCTAATAAAATGGAACTGAAACTAACATGACTGTGTGTTTACTTTACTAATGACCTGTACCGGACAAGTGGTTAGCAAACCCACTTCGTCACAATATTTGACATCTTTTTCAGGCTGTTGAAGCCATAATTTACTCTTTTTCGGGCAACTGTAGAACGGAATCCTCCTGTTAAGCCAGCTTCATTCCAAGTCTGGGTGAGACATCACATATCCATGGTGACACACAGGTAATATCGGACCATTCTGATGTAGGATTTTAAAATTAAAGGCTAAAATGTCCAAGTAAATCTACAGTATATTTGACATCTTTTTCAGGCTGTTAAAGCCATATTTGACATCTTTTTCAGGCATTTAAAGCCATAATTTACTCTTTTTCAGGCAATTGTAGAACGGAATCCTCCTGTTAAACCAGCTTCATTTGAAGTCTTAGAGAAACATCACATATCCATGGTGTCACACAGTCAATATTGGACCATTCTGATGTAGGATTTTAAAATTAAAGGCTAAAACATCCAAGTAAATCTACATTATATTTGACATCTTTTTCAGGCTGTTAAAGCCATATTTGACATCTTTTTCAGGCTGTTAATGCCATAATTTACTCTTTTTCAGGCAACTGTAGAACGGAATCCTCCTGTTAAACCAGCTTCATTTCAAGTCTGAGAGAAACATCACATATCCATGGTGTCACACAGTCAATATTGGACCATTCTGATGTAGGATTTTAAAATTAAAGGCTAAAATGTCCAAGTAAATCTACAGTATATTTGACATCTTTTTCAGGCTGTTAAAGCCATATTTTACTCTTTTTCAGGCAACTGTAGAACGGAATCCTCCTGTTAAACCAGCTTCATTCCAAGTCTGAGAGAAACATCACATATCCATGGTGTCACACAGTCAATATTGGACCATTCTGATGTAGGATTTTAAAATTAAAGGCTAAAATGTCCAAGTAAATCTACAGTATATTTGACATCTTTTTCAGGCTGTTAAAGCCATATTTGACATCTTTTTCAGGCTGTTAATGCCATAATTTACTCTTTTTCAGGCAACTGTAGAACGGAATCCTCCTGTTAAACCAGCTTCATTCCAAGTCTGAGAGAAACATCACATATCCATGGTGTCACACAGTCAATATTGGACCATTCTGATGTAGGATTTTAAAATTAAAGGCTAAAATGTCCAAGTAAATCTACAGTATATTTGACATCTTTTTCAGGCTGTTAAAGCCATATTTTACTCTTTTTCAGGCAACTGTAGAACGGAATCCTCCTGTTAAACCAGCTTCATTCCAAGTCTGAGAGAAACATCACATATCCATGGTGTCACACAGTCAATATTGGACCATTCTGATGTAGGATTTTAAAATTAAAGGCTAAAATGTCCAAGTAAATCTACAGTATATTTGACATCTTTTTCAGGCTGTTAAAGCCATATTTTACTCTTTTTCAGGCAACTGTAGAACGGAATCCTCCTGTTAAACCAGCTTCATTCCAAGTCTGAGAGAAACATCACATATCCATGGTGTCACACAGTCAATATTGGACCATTCTGATGTAGGATTTTAAAATTAAAGGCTAAAATGTCCAAGTAAATCTACAGTATATTTGACATCTTTTTCAGGCTGTTAAAGCCATATTTTACTCTTTTTCAGGCAACTGTAGAACGGAATCCTCCTGTTAAACCAGCTTCATTCCAAGTCTGAGAGAAACATCACATATCCATGGTGTCACACAGTCAATATTGGACCATTCTGATGTAGGATTTTAAAATTAAAGGCTAAAATGTCCAAGTAAATCTACAGTATATTTGACATCTTTTTCAGGCTGTTAAAGCCATATTTTACTCTTTTTCAGGCAACTGTAGAACGGAATCCTCCTGTTAAACCAGCTTCATTCCAAGTCTGGGTGAGACATCACATATCCATGGTGTCACACAGTAATATCGGACCATTCTGATGTAGGATTTTAAAATTAAAGGCTAAAATGTCCAAGTAAATCTACAGTATATTTGACATCTTTTTCAGGCTGTTAAAGCCATATTTTACTCTTTTTCAGGCAACTGTAGAACGGAATCCTCCTGTTAAACCAGCTTCATTCCAAGTCTGAGAGAAACATCACATATCCATGGTGTCACACAGTCAATATTGGACCATTCTGATGTAGGATTTTAAAATTAAAGGCTAAAATGTCCAAGTAAATCTACAGTATATTTGACATCTTTTTCAGGCTGTTAAAGCCATATTTTACTCTTTTTCAGGCAACTGTAGAACGGAATCCTCCTGTTAAGCCAGCTTCATTCCAAGTCTGGGTGAGACATCACATATCCATGGTGTCACACAGTCAATATTGGACCATTCTGATGTAGGATTTTAAAATTAAAGGCTAAAATGTCCAAGTAAATCTACAGTATATTTGACATCTTTTTCAGGCTGTTAAAGCCATATTTTACTCTTTTTCAGGCAACTGTAGAACGGAATCCTCCTGTTAAACCAGCTTCATTCCAAGTCTGGGTGAGACATCACATATCCATGGTGTCACACAGTAATATCGGACCATTCTGATGTAGGATTTTAAAATTAAAGGCTAAAATGTCCAAGTAAATCTACAGTATATTTGACATCTTTTTCAGGCTGTTAAAGCCATATTTGACATCTTTTTCAGGCTGTTAATGCCATAATTTACTCTTTTTCAGGCAACTGTAGAACGGAATCCTCCTGTTAAACCAGCTTCATTTCAAGTCTGAGAGAAACATCACATATCCATGGTGTCACACAGTCAATATTGGACCATTCTGATGTAGGATTTTAAAATTAAAGGCTAAAATGTCCAAGTAAATCTACAGTATATTTGACATCTTTTTCAGGCTGTTAAAGCCATATTTTACTCTTTTTCAGGCAACTGTAGAACGGAATCCTCCTGTTAAGCCAGCTTCATTCCAAGTCTGGGTGAGACATCACATATCCATGGTGTCACACAGGTAATATCGGACCATTCTGATGTAGGATTTTAAAATTAAAGGCTAAAATGTCCAAGTAAATCTACAGTATATTTGACATCTTTTTCAGGCTGTTAAAGCCATATTTGACATCTTTTTCAGGCTGTTAATGCCATAATTTACTCTTTTTCAGGCAACTGTAGAACGGAATCCTCCTGTTAAACCAGCTTCATTCCAAGTCTGAGAGAAACATCACATATCCATGGTGTCACACAGTCAATATTGGACCATTCTGATGTAGGATTTTAAAATTAAAGGCTAAAATGTCCAAGTAAATCTACAGTATATTTGACATCTTTTTCAGGCTGTTAAAGCCATATTTTACTCTTTTTCAGGCAACTGTAGAACGGAATCCTCCTGTTAAACCAGCTTCATTCCAAGTCTGAGAGAAACATCACATATCCATGGTGTCACACAGTCAATATTGGACCATTCTGATGTAGGATTTTAAAATTAAAGGCTAAAATGTCCAAGTAAATCTACAGTATATTTGACATCTTTTTCAGGCTGTTAAAGCCATATTTTACTCTTTTTCAGGCAACTGTAGAACGGAATCCTCCTGTTAAACCAGCTTCATTCCAAGTCTGGGTGAGACATCACATATCCATGGTGTCACACAGGTAATATTGGACCATTCTGATGTAGGATTTTAAAATTAAAGGCTAAAATGTCCAAGTAAATCTACAGTATATTTGACATCTTTTTCAGGCTGTTAAAGCCATATTTTACTCTTTTTCAGGCAACTGTAGAACGGAATCCTCCTGTTAAACCAGCTTCATTCCAAGTCTGAGAGAAACATCACATATCCATGGTGTCACACAGTCAATATTGGACCATTCTGATGTAGGATTTTAAAATTAAAGGCTAAAATGTCCAAGTAAATCTACAGTATATTTGACATCTTTTTCAGGCTGTTAAAGCCATATTTTACTCTTTTTCAGGCAACTGTAGAACGGAATCCTCCTGTTAAACCAGCTTCATTCCAAGTCTGAGAGAAACATCACATATCCATGGTGTCACACAGTCAATATTGGACCATTCTGATGTAGGATTTTAAAATTAAAGGCTAAAATGTCCAAGTAAATCTACAGTATATTTGACATCTTTTTCAGGCTGTTAAAGCCATATTTTACTCTTTTTCAGGCAACTGTAGAACGGAATCCTCCTGTTAAACCAGCTTCATTCCAAGTCTGAGAGAAACATCACATATCCATGGTGTCACACAGTCAATATCGGACCATTCTGATGTAGGATTTTAAAATTAAAGGCTAAAATGTCCAAGTAAATCTACAGTATATTTGACATCTTTTTCAGGCTGTTAAAGCCATATTTTACTCTTTTTCAGGCAACTGTAGAACGGAATCCTCCTGTTAAACCAGCTTCATTCCAAGTCTGAGAGAAACATCACATATCCATGGTGTCACACAGTCAATATGGACCATTCTGATGTAGGATTTTAAAATTAAAGGCTAAAATGTCCAAGTAAATCTACAGTATATTTGACATCTTTTTCAGGCTGTTAAAGCCATATTTTACTCTTTTTCAGGCAACTGTAGAACGGAATCCTCCTGTTAAACCAGCTTCATTCCAAGTCTGGGAGAAACATCACATATCCATGGTGTCACACAGTCAATATCGGACCATTCTGATGTAGGATTTTAAAATTAAAGGCTAAAATGTCCAAGTAAATCTACAGTATATTTGACATCTTTTTCAGGCTGTTAAAGCCATATTTTACTCTTTTTCAGGCAACTGTAGAACGGAATCCTCCTGTTAAACCAGCTTCATTCCAAGTCTGAGAGAAACATCACATATCCATGGTGTCACACAGTCAATATTGGACCATTCTGATGTAGGATTTTAAAATTAAAGGCTAAAATGTCCAAGTAAATCTACAGTATATTTGACATCTTTTTCAGGCTGTTAAAGCCATATTTTACTCTTTTTCAGGCAACTGTAGAACGGAATCCTCCTGTTAAACCAGCTTCATTCCAAGTCTGAGAGAAACATCACATATCCATGGTGTCACACAGTCAATATTGGACCATTCTGATGTAGGATTTTAAAATTAAAGGCTAAAATGTCCAAGTAAATCTACAGTATATTTGACATCTTTTTCAGGCTGTTAAAGCCATATTTTACTCTTTTTCAGGCAACTGTAGAACGGAATCCTCCTGTTAAACCAGCTTCATTCCAAGTCTGAGAGAAACATCACATATCCATGGTGTCACACAGTCAATATGGACCATTCTGATGTAGGATTTTAAAATTAAAGGCTAAAATGTCCAAGTAAATCTACAGTATATTTGACATCTTTTTCAGGCTGTTAAAGCCATATTTTACTCTTTTTCAGGCAACTGTAGAACGGAATCCTCCTGTTAAACCAGCTTCATTCCAAGTCTGAGAGAAACATCACATATCCATGGTGTCACACAGTCAATATCGGACCATTCTGATGTAGGATTTTAAAATTAAAGGCTAAAATGTCCAAGTAAATCTACAGTATATTTGACATCTTTTTCAGGCTGTTAAAGCCATATTTTACTCTTTTTCAGGCAACTGTAGAACGGAATCCTCCTGTTAAACCAGCTTCATTCCAAGTCTGAGAGAAACATCACATATCCATGGTGTCACACAGTCAATATTGGACCATTCTGATGTAGGATTTTAAAATTAAAGGCTAAAATGTCCAAGTAAATCTACAGTATATTTGACATCTTTTTCAGGCTGTTAAAGCCATATTTTACTCTTTTTCAGGCAACTGTAGAACGGAATCCTCCTGTTAAACCAGCTTCATTCCAAGTCTGGGAGAAACATCACATATCCATGGTGTCACACAGTCAATATTGGACCATTCTGATGTAGGATTTTAAAATTAAAGGCTAAAATGTCCAAGTAAATCTACAGTATATTTGACATCTTTTTCAGGCTGTTAAAGCCATATTTTACTCTTTTTCAGGCAACTGTAGAACGGAATCCTCCTGTTAAACCAGCTTCATTCCAAGTCTGGGTGAAACATCACATATCCATGGTGTCACACAGTCAATATCGGACCATTCTGATGTAGGATTTTAAAATTAAAGGCTAAAATGTCCAAGTAAATCTACAGTATATTTGACATCTTTTTCAGGCTGTTAAAGCCATAGCAGGCATATTTTACTCTTTTTCAGGCAACTGTAGAACGGAATCCTCCTGTTAAACCAGCTTCATTCCAAGTCTGAGAGAAACATCACATATCCATGGTGTCACACAGTCAATATTGGACCATTCTGATGTAGGATTTTAAAATTAAAGGCTAAAATGTCCAAGTAAATCTACAGTATATTTGACATCTTTTTCAGGCTGTTAAAGCCATATTTTACTCTTTTTCAGGCAACTGTAGAACGGAATCCTCCTGTTAAACCAGCTTCATTCCAAGTCTGGGAGAAACATCACATATCCATGGTGTCACACAGTAATATCGGACCATTCTGATGTAGGATTTTAAAATTAAAGGCTAAAATGTCCAAGTAAATCTACAGTATATTTGACATCTTTTTCAGGCTGTTAAAGCCATATTTGACATCTTTTTCAGGCTGTTAACATAATTTACTTTTTCAGGCAACTGTAGAACGGAATCCTCCTGTTAAACCAGCTTCATTCCAAGTCTGAGAGAAACATCACATATCCATGGTGTCACACAGTCAATATTGGACCATTCTGATGTAGGATTTTAAAATTAAAGGCTAAAATGTCCAAGTAAATCTACAGTATATTTGACATCTTTTTCAGGCTGTTAAAGCCATATTTTACTCTTTTTCAGGCAACTGTAGAACGGAATCCTCCTGTTAAACCAGCTTCATTCCAAGTCTGAGAGAAACATCACATATCCATGGTGTCACACAGTCAATATTGGACCATTCTGATGTAGGATTTTAAAATTAAAGGCTAAAATGTCCAAGTAAATCTACAGTATATTTGACATCTTTTTCAGGCTGTTAAAGCCATATTTTACTCTTTTTCAGGCAACTGTAGAACGGAATCCTCCTGTTAAACCAGCTTCATTCCAAGTCTGAGAGAAACATCACATATCCATGGTGTCACACAGTCAATATTGGACCATTCTGATGTAGGATTTTAAAATTAAAGGCTAAAATGTCCAAGTAAATCTACAGTATATTTGACATCTTTTTCAGGCTGTTAAAGCCATATTTTACTCTTTTTCAGGCAACTGTAGAACGGAATCCTCCTGTTAAACCAGCTTCATTCCAAGTCTGAGAGAAACATCACATATCCATGGTGTCACACAGTCAATATTGGACCATTCTGATGTAGGATTTTAAAATTAAAGGCTAAAATGTCCAAGTAAATCTACAGTATATTTGACATCTTTTTCAGGCTGTTAAAGCCATATTTTACTCTTTTTCAGGCAACTGTAGAACGGAATCCTCCTGTTAAACCAGCTTCATTCCAAGTCTGAGAGAAACATCACATATCCATGGTGTCACACAGTCAATATTGGACCATTCTGATGTAGGATTTTAAAATTAAAGGCTAAAATGTCCAAGTAAATCTACAGTATATTTGACATCTTTTTCAGGCTGTTAAAGCCATATTTTACTCTTTTTCAGGCAACTGTAGAACGGAATCCTCCTGTTAAACCAGCTTCATTCCAAGTCTGAGAGAAACATCACATATCCATGGTGTCACACAGTCAATATCGGACCATTCTGATGTAGGATTTTAAAATTAAAGGCTAAAATGTCCAAGTAAATCTACAGTATATTTGACATCTTTTTCAGGCTGTTAAAGCCATATTTTACTCTTTTTCAGGCAACTGTAGAACGGAATCCTCCTGTTAAACCAGCTTCATTCCAAGTCTGAGAGAAACATCACATATCCATGGTGTCACACAGTCAATATTGGACCATTCTGATGTAGGATTTTAAAATTAAAGGCTAAAATGTCCAAGTAAATCTACAGTATATTTGACATCTTTTTCAGGCTGTTAAAGCCATATTTTACTCTTTTTCAGGCAACTGTAGAACGGAATCCTCCTGTTAAACCAGCTTCATTCCAAGTCTGAGAGAAACATCACATATCCATGGTGTCACACAGTCAATATTGGACCATTCTGATGTAGGATTTTAAAATTAAAGGCTAAAATGTCCAAGTAAATCTACAGTATATTTGACATCTTTTTCAGGCTGTTAAAGCCATATTTTACTCTTTTTCAGGCAACTGTAGAACGGAATCCTCCTGTTAAACCAGCTTCATTCCAAGTCTGAGAGAAACATCACATATCCATGGTGTCACACAGTCAATATTGGACCATTCTGATGTAGGATTTTAAAATTAAAGGCTAAAATGTCCAAGTAAATCTACAGTATATTTGACATCTTTTTCAGGCTGTTAAAGCCATATTTTACTCTTTTTCAGGCAACTGTAGAACGGAATCCTCCTGTTAAACCAGCTTCATTCCAAGTCTGAGAGAAACATCACATATCCATGGTGTCACACAGTCAATATTGGACCATTCTGATGTAGGATTTTAAAATTAAAGGCTAAAATGTCCAAGTAAATCTACAGTATATTTGACATCTTTTTCAGGCTGTTAAAGCCATATTTTACTCTTTTTCAGGCAACTGTAGAACGGAATCCTCCTGTTAAACCAGCTTCATTCCAAGTCTGAGAGAAACATCACATATCCATGGTGTCACACAGTCAATATTGGACCATTCTGATGTAGGATTTTAAAATTAAAGGCTAAAATGTCCAAGTAAATCTACAGTATATTTGACATCTTTTTCAGGCTGTTAAAGCCATATTTTACTCTTTTTCAGGCAACTGTAGAACGGAATCCTCCTGTTAAACCAGCTTCATTCCAAGTCTGAGAGAAACATCACATATCCATGGTGTCACACAGTCAATATTGGACCATTCTGATGTAGGATTTTAAAATTAAAGGCTAAAATGTCCAAGTAAATCTACAGTATATTTGACATCTTTTTCAGGCTGTTAAAGCCATATTTTACTCTTTTTCAGGCAACTGTAGAACGGAATCCTCCTGTTAAACCAGCTTCATTCCAAGTCTGAGAGAAACATCACATATCCATGGTGTCACACAGTCAATATTGGACCATTCTGATGTAGGATTTTAAAATTAAAGGCTAAAATGTCCAAGTAAATCTACAGTATATTTGACATCTTTTTCAGGCTGTTAAAGCCATATTTTACTCTTTTTCAGGCAACTGTAGAACGGAATCCTCCTGTTAAACCAGCTTCATTCCAAGTCTGAGAGAAACATCACATATCCATGGTGTCACACAGTCAATATTGGACCATTCTGATGTAGGATTTTAAAATTAAAGGCTAAAATGTCCAAGTAAATCTACAGTATATTTGACATCTTTTTCAGGCTGTTAAAGCCATATTTTACTCTTTTTCAGGCAACTGTAGAACGGAATCCTCCTGTTAAACCAGCTTCATTCCAAGTCTGAGAGAAACATCACATATCCATGGTGTCACACAGTCAATATTGGACCATTCTGATGTAGGTTTTAAAATTAAATTTTAAAATGTCCAAGTAAATCTACAGTATATTTGACATCTTTTTCAGGCTGTTAAAGCCATATTTTACTCTTTTTCAGGCAACTGTAGAACGGAATCCTCCTGTTAAACCAGCTTCATTCCAAGTCTGAGAGAAACATCACATATCCATGGTGTCACACAGTCAATATTGGACCATTCTGATGTAGGATTTTAAAATTAAAGGCTAAAATGTCCAAGTAAATCTACAGTATATTTGACATTCAGGCTGTTAAAGCCATATTTGACATTTTTCAGGCTGTTAAAGCCATATTTTACTCTTTTTCAGGCAACTGTAGAACGGAATCCTCCTGTTAAACCAGCTTCATTCCAAGTCTGAGAGAAACATCACATATCCATGGTGTCACACAGTCAATATTGGACCATTCTGATGTAGGATTTTAAAATTAAAGGCTAAAATGTCCAAGTAAATCTACAGTATATTTGACATCTTTTTCAGGCTGTTAAAGCCATATTTTACTCTTTTTCAGGCTGTAAAGCCATATTTTACTCTTTTTCAGGTCTGTAGAATCACATATCCATGGTGTCACCAGTCATTCCAATTCTGATGAGAAACATCAATATCCAAAATGTCACACAGTCAATATTTGACATTCTGATGTAGGCTTTTAAAATTAAAGTTTACTCTTTTTCAGGCAACTGTAGAACGGAATCCTCCTGTTAAACCAGCTTCATTCCAAGTCTGAGAGAAACATCACATATCCATGGTGTCACACAGTCAATATTGGACCATTCTGATGTAGGATTTTAAAATTAAAGGCTAAAATGTCCAAGTAAATCTACAGTATATTTGACATCTTTTTCAGGCTGTTAAAGCCATATTTTACTCTTTTTCAGGCAACTGTAGAACGGAATCCTCCTGTTAAACCAGCTTCATTCCAAGTCTGAGAGAAACATCACATATCCATGGTGTCACACAGTCAATATTGGACCATTCTGATGTAGGATTTTAAAATTAAAGGCTAAAATGTCCAAGTAAATCTACAGTATATTTGACATCTTTTTCAGGCTGTTAAAGCCATATTTTACTCTTTTTCAGGCAACTGTAGAACGGAATCCTCCTGTTAAACCAGCTTCATTCCAAGTCTGAGAGAAACATCACATATCCATGGTGTCACACAGTCAATATTGGACCATTCTGATGTAGGATTTTAAAATTAAAGGCTAAAATGTCCAAGTAAATCTACAGTATATTTGACATCTTTTTCAGGCTGTTAAAGCCATATTTTACTCTTTTTCAGGCAACTGTAGAACGGAATCCTCCTGTTAAACCAGCTTCATTCCAAGTCTGAGAGAAACATCACATATCCATGGTGTCACACAGTCAATATCGGACCATTCTGATGTAGGATTTTAAAATTAAAGGCTAAAATGTCCAAGTAAATCTACAGTATATTTGACATCTTTTTCAGGCTGTTAAAGCCATATTTTACTCTTTTTCAGGCAACTGTAGAACGGAATCCTCCTGTTAAACCAGCTTCATTCCAAGTCTGAGAGAAACATCACATATCCATGGTGTCACACAGTCAATATTGGACCATTCTGATGTAGGATTTTAAAATTAAAGGCTAAAATGTCCAAGTAAATCTACAGTATATTTGACATCTTTTTCAGGCTGTTAAAGCCATATTTTACTCTTTTTCAGGCAACTGTAGAACGGAATCCTCCTGTTAAACCAGCTTCATTCCAAGTCTGAGAGAAACATCACATATCCATGGTGTCACACAGTCAATATTGGACCATTCTGATGTAGGATTTTAAAATTAAAGGCTAAAATGTCCAAGTAAATCTACAGTATATTTGACATCTTTTTCAGGCTGTTAAAGCCATATTTTACTCTTTTTCAGGCAACTGTAGAACGGAATCCTCCTGTTAAACCAGCTTCATTCCAAGTCTGAGAGAAACATCACATATCCATGGTGTCACACAGTCAATATTGGACCATTCTGATGTAGGATTTTAAAATTAAAGGCTAAAATGTCCAAGTAAATCTACAGTATATTTGACATCTTTTTCAGGCTGTTAAAGCCATATTTTACTCTTTTTCAGGCAACTGTAGAACGGAATCCTCCTGTTAAACCAGCTTCATTCCAAGTCTGAGAGAAACATCACATATCCATGGTGTCACACAGTAATATCGGACCATTCTGATGTAGGATTTTAAAATTAAAGGCTAAAATGTCCAAGTAAATCTACAGTATATTTGACATCTTTTTCAGGCTGTTAAAGCCATATTTTACTCTTTTTCAGGCAACTGTAGAACGGAATCCTCCTGTTAAACCAGCTTCATTTCAAGTCTGAGAGAAACATCACATATCCATGGTGTCACACAGTCAATATTGGACCATTCTGATGTAGGATTTTAAAATTAAAGGCTAAAATGTCCAAGTAAATCTACAGTATATTTGACATCTTTTTCAGGCTGTTAAAGCCATATTTTACTCTTTTTCAGGCAACTGTAGAACGGAATCCTCCTGTTAAACCAGCTTCATTCCAAGTCTGAGAGAAACATCACATATCCATGGTGTCACACAGTCAATATTGGACCATTCTGATGTAGGATTTTAAAATTAAAGGCTAAAATGTCCAAGTAAATCTACAGTATATTTGACATCTTTTTCAGGCTGTTAAAGCCATATTTGACATCTTTTTCAGGCTGTTAAAGCCATAATTTACTCTTTTTCAGTCAACTGTAGAACGGAATCCTCCTGTTAAACCAGCTTCATTTCAAGTCTGAGAGAAACATCACATATCCATGGTGTCACACAGTCAATATTGGACCATTCTGATGTAGGATTTTAAAATTAAAGGCTAAAATGTCCAAGTAAATCTACAGTATATTTGACATCTTTTTCAGGCTGTTAAAGCCATATTTGACATCTTTTTCAGGCTGTTAATGCCATAATTTTTTTCAGGCAACTGTAGAACTGAATCCTCCTGTTAAACCAGCTTCATTTCAAGTCTGAGAGAAACATTACATATCCATGGTGTCACACAGTCAATATTGGATCATTCTGATGTAGGATTTTAAAATTAAACGCTAAAACGTCCAAGTAAATCTACAGTATATTTGTGGAGGTGTGGGCCAGAATGGCTACGATGGTGGTAGGTAGGCAGACTCAGACATTGTACGTTTCCAAAGATAATTATTTATTTCCAATGGTCTGCAGTACCTGGATAATTAAATACTCAAAATTTACAAACAATTACACATTCCACTAGTAGCAGCCCAGCCTCATCTCCTTCCCCCCGGGAGGACAAATCCTACTCTTTATATAGGGTTGTCAATTCACACCCTACTGCTTCAGTCCACCCCATCCTAAAGCAGGTTGATCAAATCCATAACATTAATACCCAACAATCTCTTAACCTATGGAACTTTGTTACCAGTTCCCTCCTATCCTACTGACTTCAAACAGATCACGGTTATTCATACCTTGTCTTATATAATAACCAAAAACAACCAAAATAAACATTCCTGTACACAAGAAACCCCTCTACTTGGTTTGGCCCGGTGATGTCATCCCTGTAGCCCTTTTCCTATAAAACAGGAAATGCTTAGGCCGGCCCCTCCCCAAACAATTGTCCTGCATGATGGAACTAAACAAAGGAACAAATTGTAAGTATTAACACAGGGAAACCTTTAAACCATAATTAAACTTACAACCTAATAAAATGGAACTGAAACTAACATGACTGTGTGTTTACTTTACTAATGACCTGTACCGGACAAGTGGTTAGCAAACCCACTTCGTCACACACCCTCCCTTAAAACCGTTACTCCTCAGAGTCACGGGATAGGAAGTCAGCAATGACATTCTTCTTTCCTGGTCTGTACGGACCTGAAAACGATACGGCTGAAGTGACAAGTACCATCTAGTAATTCTAGCATTAGTGTCCTTCATTTTGTGGATCCATTGCAAAGCACTATGATCCGTCTCAAGAACAAACTCTTTGCCAATGAGATAATATTTCAAGGTGTCTAAAGCCCATTTAATAGCTAGAGCTTCCTTTTCAACAGTTGAGTACCTCTTTTCCCTTGGGAAGAGTTTTCGGCTGATATACTGGACCGGCAACTGGTTTCCATTTTCACCTTGCAGTAACACAGCTCCGAGACCTACTCCAGAAGCATCCGTCTGTACAGTAAAGGGAAGAGTGAAATCTGGGCATTGCAAAACAGGTTCTTGACATAGACAGTTTTTTAAGTCTTTGAAAGCATTCTCACTTTCGTAAGTCCATTTAACCTTTACAGGGCTGGCTTTGCTAGTCATGTCAGTTAGTACAGCAGATCTTGATGAAAAGTTAGGGATAAGTCTGCGATACCAGCCAACCAACCCCAAGAATGACCTTAGCCTCTTCTTGGTGTTGGGCAGCGGTGAAGCGGCAATCGCCTCTACCTTTCCAACCTGAGGACGGATACCTCCTCCTCCAATCACATAGCCAAGGTACTGCACTTCCGACTTGGCAATGTGACACTTCTTTGCATTGAAGACTAGACCAGCACTCTGGATACGTTGAAAGACATTGGCCAGATGTTGCAGATGCTCCTCCCAGGTTCTGCTGAAAATGACAATGTCATCAATGTAGGCTGCTGCATAGTCCTCCACTCCTCTCAAAACTTCATCCACCAGCCGCTGAAACGTTGCAGGTGCTCCATGCAACCCAAACGGCATCACTCTAAATCTGAAAAGGCCACTTGGAACTCTGAAAGTTGTCAAATCCTTCGAAGATTCTGTGAGGGGCACTTGCCAGTACCCTTTGCAGAGGTCCAGAGTTGTTAGAAAGTTAGCCTTCCCCAAGCGCTCAATCAGTTCATCAACCCTTGGCATTGGATAAGGATCAAATGCAGACACAGCATTCAACTTCGAAAAGTTGACACAGAATCTCAGTTTAGAATCATCTTTCTTTGGCACCAACACCACAGGGCTACACCACTCACTGCGAGATGGCTCAATAATCCCTGTAGCCAGCATCTCCTCCACTTCTTGCTTCAGTTCAGGAACAAGTCTGGCTGGAATGCGGCAGGTGGTGTCCCTGATAGGCGGCTGTTCTGGTGAATACAGATGGATATGATGTTTAATGAGTTGGGTACAACCTGGCTTCAGACTGAAGAGCTCCTTTGTCATGTGGACTTTCAGCTCCTGGGATTCAACTGCTGTAAGATGGCTTAGGTCAGGAAAAACTGGAGCCCCAGTTAAAGAGGGAAAATACTGCTCTTGAAGCTCTTCCTCATCAATCACTGTGCGTGCCCACAGGGTTGTAGACTGTTCTCGTTGATCTACCCACTCCTTCAACAGATTAACATGGAAGACCTGATGCTTTTCCGGCGGTCTGGCAACAAGAGTTCGTATGTAACTGGGCCCATTTTTTTGTTAATCTTATATGGCCCCTGCCACTTGGCAAGGAGACCACTAGCAGATGTTGGCAGCAGTAGCAGAACTTGCTGACCCTCCTGGAAAACTCTCCTCCTAGAAGCTTTGTCATAACTCTGCTTCTGTTGCTGTTGTGCTTCGGCCAGATTATTATTGGCAAGCTCTTGGAACTGGTCCAGTTTGTCTCTCATCTTCAACACATATGAGAGCTCGCTGCATTGCTGTTGTGGCATGGGACCCTCCCAGGCCTCCTTTAAGACATCCATTGGACCCCTTACTGAGTGTCCATACAGCAGCTGAAAAGGTGAAAACCCAGTTGAGGCTTGTGGGACTTCTCTGTATGCAAACAACAAGAATGGGAGCCACTGGTCCCAGTCTGATCCCGAGTCATTCACAAACTTCCTCAACATGGATTTGAGGGTTTTGTTAAAGCGCTCAACAAGGCCATCTGTTTGTGGATGGTAGGGACTGGTCTTCACACCTTGAATTCCCAACATATTGTACACCTCTTTTAGTAGACTTGAAGTGAAGTTGGTGCCTTGGTCTGTGATGATCTCCTTTGGGATGCCGACTCTGGAAAACATCTGAATGAGACAGTTGACAATCTGGCGGGTCTTGATCTTCTTCAACGGAAAGGCCTCAGGATATCTTGTGGCGTAGTCACAGATCACTAGGATGTACTTGTGGCCTGCACTACTCCTTTCTAGTGGGCCTACAATGTCCATGGCAATGCGGGAAAAGGGTGTATCAATAATGGGCATGCTAATGAGAGGAGCCCTCTCTCTTTTCCTGCCTGGCGCTGTTAACTGACATTGTGGACAAGACTGACAATATTTTACTGTGTCAGCATACTGCTGGGGCCAATAGAAACGAGGAACCATCCTTGCAAATGTTTTTTTCTGCCCTAAATGTCCTGCCCATGGGATCGAATGGCTCAGGTTAAGGATTGTGGGTCTGAAACTCTGAGGAACAACTAGCTGATCCCCACTCTGGCTACGGCGATACAGCATGTCTCCCTTGACCACAAATACCTCTTTCCCTCTACCTCCTACTTGGGTTGTCTCCGCACGCATTTAGCAAACAAAGTTGCTAATGTGGGGTCCTCATTCTGTAGCTTAGCAATGTCACTAGCGATAGCAAAAAGGTCAGACTCTAAAGGTTCAGACACATGCTCTGCTATTTTTGTCCCACTTACTCTATCCTGTCTCCTCTGTCTCCTGCTTTTCTTTTCCTTAGTCTGTCTGGAGTGCTCAAAACCAGTCACCTCCTGATTTGCAAAAGGCAACTCCTCCCACCCCACTGAACTATCCTGCTCCTGCCTGCTTGTAGACCTTGTGACAGCTAGAAAACTAGCACTGGCACAGCTTGCCCTAGTCTCACTTGACTGCTTGGTTATTAATTCAGCAAGGATTGGGAGATCACTGCCTAATACAACCTGATAGGGCAGCTGTTGAAATACTCCTACTAACAGCAAGTAGTTTTGCCCTTCAACCTGGATATCTACTTCAGCAATGGGGTACTCTACCCTATCACCATGAATACAATAAACATCTACGGTCCCTCCACAAAAAATAGCCTCTCTAGGGAGACTATCCTGTCTAACTAGGGTGCGATTACTTCCTGAGTCCAAAAGAGCTACACAGGGTCTATCTCCAACTAACACACCCATTGTAAGCTCTTCACCTTGCCCCTCTGAGACCTCCTCCCTGTCCAGCTCACTAACTGATGACTGGAGAGCAAAACCCATGTAGTTTTTACTAACCGGGACCCTAGGGCACTCTCCTTTAAAATGACCTATCTGACCACATGTATAACATGCCAAGAGCGCTCGGTTTCTAGGTTCAGGTTTAGCTGAATTAGAGGGGACAAAATTTTGTCTTGTGTTCCTAGCTCTAAACTCATTCCCACTAACATGCATACCAGCTGATGAGGGTGGACGGGGCTTGGCTGGAAGGTATTCGTGGGATGGACGTCGGGCAGCCAGGAAAGCTTCAGCCAATTCTGCAGCTTCTTTGGAGGTTTTTGGGTTCCGCTCTCTAATCCAGGTACAAAGCTCCGGATTCAGGACTTTAAGAAATTGCTCCATGATGATAGTGTCACCAACTTGTTCCTTTGTCTTGGCATTGGGAGCCATCCATCTGCCATATAAATCCTTGAGGCGTACCTGAAGCTCTCTAGGTGTCTCCCCTTCTCCTGGCACACTGGAACGGAACCTCACTCGATATGTCTCTGCACTGATTTCAAACTTCTGCAAAACAGCACCCTTTATCTTTGCATAGTCCATGGTGTCATCACTATCCATAGCTACATAAGCAGAACGGGCTTTACCAGTTAACAGTGGCGCTAGATGAAGTGCCCATTCCACTTGAGGCCACTGGCAAGCATGAGCAATTCTCTCAAAGGTGATTAAATAATGTTCAATGTCCTCACCTTCATTGTAGGGCTGCATTTTAGGGCTCTTCCATCCAGGAGACCTCACCAAACTGGAATGCTGTTCTCCCAGAACCGCCTGCAATGGATTAGCCTCATGGCTGACTTGGCTTGTTAAGATGCGAGGGGCTCTACTGTAGGCTCAACAGAGTGGCCAGATGTAGCTGCGGCACCTTCCATCAGCTGCTGATGATCCTGGCGGTCCTGTTGTACCTCATGTTGGAGCTGAGAAAACTGATGCTGGATTCGTTTCCACCTTTCCTCCTGTCGCTTATGCTCCTGCTCCACCCTGACATCGCGGTCAGCCTGCTGTTGCATCAGGCCTCGCATAAGGTTCGACAATTCAGCCATGTACTCTTGTTCCGAGGATTGACCTCTTTCATCCTCCTGTTGGTCAGCGACATCTTGTACTCCTTGTAATTTCTTCTGTCTGCTTGACATTTTTTCCTATTGTCTTCACTGCCTCCTACTGGCCTGGATCCCACCACTGCCACCAAATGTGGAGGTGTGGGCCAGAGTGGCTACGATGGTGGTAGGTAGGCAGACTCAGACATTGTACGTTTCCAAAGATAATTATTTATTTCCAATGGTCTGCAGTACCTGGATAATTAAATACTCAAAATTTACAAACAATTACACATTCCACTAGTAGCAGCCCAGCCTCATCTCCTTCCCCCCGGGAGGACAAATCCTACTCTTTATATAGGGTTGTCAATTCACACCCTACTGCTTCAGTCCACCCCATCCTAAAGCAGGTTGATCAAATCCATAACATTAATACCCAACAATCTCTTAACCTATGGAACTTTGTTACCAGTTCCCTCCTATCCTACTGACTTCAAACAGATAACGGTTATTCATACCTTGTCTTATATAATAACCAAAAACAACCAAAATAAACATTCCTGTACACAAGAAACCCCTACTTGGTTTGGCCCGGTGATGTCATCCCTGTAGCCCTTTTCCTATGAAACAGGAAATGCTTAGGCCGCCCCTCCCCAAACAATGGTCCTGCATGATGGAACTAAACAAAGGAACAAATGTAAGTATTAACACAGGGAAACCTTTAAACCATAATTAAACTTACAACCTAATAAAATGGAACTGAAACTAACATGACTGTGTGTTTACTTTACTAATGACCTGTACCGGACAAGTGGTTAGCAAACCCACTTAAATCACAATATTTGACATCTTTTTCAGGCTGTTAAAGCCATAATTTACTCTTTTTCAGGCAACTGTAGAACGGAATCCTCCTGTTAAGCCAGCTTCATTCCAAGTCTGGGTGAGACATCACATATCCATGGTGTCACACAGGTAATATCGGACCATTCTGATGTAGGATTTTAAAATTAAAGGCTAAAATGTCCAAGTAAATCTACAGTATATTTGACATCTTTTTCAGGCTGTTAAAGCCATATTTTACTCTTTTTCAGGCAACTGTAGAACGGAATCCTCCTGTTAAACCAGCTTCATTCCAAGTCTGAGAGAAACATCACATATCCATGGTGTCACACAGTCAATATTGGACCATTCTGATGTAGGATTTTAAAATTAAAGGCTAAAATGTCCAAGTAAATCTACAGTATATTTGACATCTTTTTCAGGCTGTTAAAGCCATATTTGACATCTTTTTCAGGCTGTTAATGCCATAATTTACTCTTTTTCAGGCAACTGTAGAACGGAATCCTCCTGTTAAACCAGCTTCATTCCAAGTCTGAGAGAAACATCACATATCCATGGTGTCACACAGTCAATATTGGACCATTCTGATGTAGGATTTTAAAATTAAAGGCTAAAATGTCCAAGTAAATCTACAGTATATTTGACATCTTTTTCAGGCTGTTAAAGCCATATTTTACTCTTTTTCAGGCAACTGTAGAACGGAATCCTCCTGTTAAACCAGCTTCATTCCAAGTCTGAGAGAAACATCACATATCCATGGTGTCACACAGTCAATATTGGACCATTCTGATGTAGGATTTTAAAATTAAAGGCTAAAATGTCCAAGTAAATCTACAGTATATTTGACATCTTTTTCAGGCTGTTAAAGCCATATTTTACTCTTTTTCAGGCAACTGTAGAACGGAATCCTCCTGTTAAACCAGCTTCATTCCAAGTCTGAGAGAAACATCACATATCCATGGTGTCACACAGTCAATATTGGACCATTCTGATGTAGGATTTTAAAATTAAAGGCTAAAATGTCCAAGTAAATCTACAGTATATTTGACATCTTTTTCAGGCTGTTAAAGCCATATTTTACTCTTTTTCAGGCAACTGTAGAACGGAATCCTCCTGTTAAACCAGCTTCATTCCAAGTCTGAGAGAAACATCACATATCCATGGTGTCACACAGTCAATATTGGACCATTCTGATGTAGGATTTTAAAATTAAAGGCTAAAATGTCCAAGTAAATCTACAGTATATTTGACATCTTTTTCAGGCTGTTAGCCATATTTGACATATTTTCAGGCTCATAATTTACTCTTTTTCAGGCAACTGTAGAACGGAATCCTCCTGTTAAACCAGCTTCATTCCAAGTCTGAGAGAAACATCACATATCCATGGTGTCACACAGTCAATATTGGACCATTCTGATGTAGGATTTTAAAATTAAAGGCTAAAATGTCCAAGTAAATCTACAGTATATTTGACATCTTTTTCAGGCTGTTAAAGCCATATTTTACTCTTTTTCAGGCAACTGTAGAACGGAATCCTCCTGTTAAACCAGCTTCATTCCAAGTCTGAGAGAAACATCACATATCCATGGTGTCACACAGTCAATATTGGACCATTCTGATGTAGGATTTTAAAATTAAAGGCTAAAATGTCCAAGTAAATCTACAGTATATTTGACATCTTTTTCAGGCTGTTAAAGCCATATTTTACTCTTTTTCAGGCAACTGTAGAACGGAATCCTCCTGTTAAACCAGCTTCATTCCAAGTCTGAGAGAAACATCACATATCCATGGTGTCACACAGTCAATATTGGACCATTCTGATGTAGGATTTTAAAATTAAAGGCTAAAATGTCCAAGTAAATCTACAGTATATTTGACATCTTTTTCAGGCTGTTAAAGCCATATTTTACTCTTTTTCAGGCAACTGTAGAACGGAATCCTCCTGTTAAACCAGCTTCATTCCAAGTCTGAGAGAAACATCACATATCCATGGTGTCACACAGTCAATATTGGACCATTCTGATGTAGGATTTTAAAATTAAAGGCTAAAATGTCCAAGTAAATCTACAGTATATTTGACATCTTTTTCAGGCTGTTAAAGCCATATTTTACTCTTTTTCAGGCAACTGTAGAACGGAATCCTCCTGTTAAACCAGCTTCATTCCAAGTCTGAGAGAAACATCACATATCCATGGTGTCACACAGTCAATATTGGACCATTCTGATGTAGGATTTTAAAATTAAAGGCTAAAATGTCCAAGTAAATCTACAGTATATTTGACATCTTTTTCAGGCTGTTAAAGCCATATTTTACTCTTTTTCAGGCAACTGTAGAACGGAATCCTCCTGTTAAACCAGCTTCATTCCAAGTCTGAGAGAAACATCACATATCCATGGTGTCACACAGTCAATATTGGACCATTCTGATGTAGGATTTTAAAATTAAAGGCTAAAATGTCCAAGTAAATCTACAGTATATTTGACATCTTTTTCAGGCTGTTAAAGCCATATTTTACTCTTTTTCAGGCAACTGTAGAACGGAATCCTCCTGTTAAACCAGCTTCATTCCAAGTCTGAGAGAAACATCACATATCCATGGTGTCACACAGTCAATATGGACCATTCTGATGTAGGATTTTAAAATTAAAGGCTAAAATGTCCAAGTAAATCTACAGTATATTTTGACATTTGACATTTTTCAGGCTGTTAAAGCCATATTTTACTCTTTTTCAGGCAACTGTAGAACGGAATCCTCCTGTTAAACCAGCTTCATTCCAAGTCTGAGAGAAACATCACATATCCATGGTGTCACACAGTCAATATTGGACCATTCTGATGTAGGATTTTAAAATTAAAGGCTAAAATGTCCAAGTAAATCTACAGTATATTTGACATCTTTTTCAGGCTGTTAAAGCCATATTTTACTCTTTTTCAGGCAACTGTAGAACGGAATCCTCCTGTTAAACCAGCTTCATTCCAAGTCTGAGAGAAACATCACATATCCATGGTGTCACACAGTCAATATTGGACCATTCTGATGTAGGATTTTAAAATTAAAGGCTAAAATGTCCAAGTAAATCTACAGTATATTTGACATCTTTTTCAGGCTGTTAAAGCCATATTTTACTCTTTTTCAGGCAACTGTAGAACGGAATCCTCCTGTTAAACCAGCTTCATTCCAAGTCTGAGAGAAACATCACATATCCATGGTGTCACACAGTCAATATGGACCATTCTGATGTAGGATTTTAAAATTAAAGGCTAAAATGTCCAAGTAAATCTACAGTATATTTGACATCTTTTTCAGGCTGTTAAAGCCATATTTTACTCTTTTTCAGGCAACTGTAGAACGGAATCCTCCTGTTAAACCAGCTTCATTCCAAGTCTGAGAGAAACATCACATATCCATGGTGTCACACAGTCAATATTGGACCATTCTGATGTAGGATTTTAAAATTAAAGGCTAAAATGTCCAAGTAAATCTACAGTATATTTGACATCTTTTTCAGGCTGTTAAAGCCATATTTTACTCTTTTTCAGGCAACTGTAGAACGGAATCCTCCTGTTAAACCAGCTTCATTCCAAGTCTGAGAGAAACATCACATATCCATGGTGTCACACAGTCAATATTGGACCATTCTGATGTAGGATTTTAAAATTAAAGGCTAAAATGTCCAAGTAAATCTACAGTATATTTGACATCTTTTTCAGGCTGTTAAAGCCATATTTTACTCTTTTTCAGGCAACTGTAGAACGGAATCCTCCTGTTAAACCAGCTTCATTCCAAGTCTGAGAGAAACATCACATATCCATGGTGTCACACAGTCAATATTGGACCATTCTGATGTAGGATTTTAAAATTAAAGGCTAAAATGTCCAAGTAAATCTACAGTATATTTGACATCTTTTTCAGGCTGTTAAAGCCATATTTTACTCTTTTTCAGGCAACTGTAGAACGGAATCCTCCTGTTAAACCAGCTTCATTCCAAGTCTGAGAGAAACATCACATATCCATGGTGTCACACAGTCAATATCGGACCATTCTGATGTAGGATTTTAAAATTAAAGGCTAAAATGTCCAAGTAAATCTACAGTATATTTGACATCTTTTTCAGGCTGTTAAAGCCATATTTTACTCTTTTTCAGGCAACTGTAGAACGGAATCCTCCTGTTAAACCAGCTTCATTCCAAGTCTGAGAGAAACATCACATATCCATGGTGTCACACAGTCAATATTGGACCATTCTGATGTAGGATTTTAAAATTAAAGGCTAAAATGTCCAAGTAAATCTACAGTATATTTGACATCTTTTTCAGGCTGTTAAAGCCATATTTTACTCTTTTTCAGGCAACTGTAGAACGGAATCCTCCTGTTAAACCAGCTTCATTCCAAGTCTGAGAGAAACATCACATATCCATGGTGTCACACAGTCAATATGGACCATTCTGATGTAGGATTTTAAAATTAAAGGCTAAAATGTCCAAGTAAATCTACAGTATATTTGACATCTTTTTCAGGCTGTTAAAGCCATATTTTACTCTTTTTCAGGCAACTGTAGAACGGAATCCTCCTGTTAAACCAGCTTCATTCCAAGTCTGAGAGAAACATCACATATCCATGGTGTCACACAGTCAATATCGGACCATTCTGATGTAGGATTTTAAAATTAAAGGCTAAAATGTCCAAGTAAATCTACAGTATATTTGACATCTTTTTCAGGCTGTTAAAGCCATATTTTACTCTTTTTCAGGCAACTGTAGAACGGAATCCTCCTGTTAAACCAGCTTCATTCCAAGTCTGAGAGAAACATCACATATCCATGGTGTCACACAGTCAATATTGGACCATTCTGATGTAGGATTTTAAAATTAAAGGCTAAAATGTCCAAGTAAATCTACAGTATATTTGACATCTTTTTCAGGCTGTTAAAGCCATATTTTACTCTTTTTCAGGCAACTGTAGAACGGAATCCTCCTGTTAAACCAGCTTCATTCCAAGTCTGAGAGAAACATCACATATCCATGGTGTCACACAGTCAATATTGGACCATTCTGATGTAGGATTTTAAAATTAAAGGCTAAAATGTCCAAGTAAATCTACAGTATATTTGACATCTTTTTCAGGCTGTTAAAGCCATATTTTACTCTTTTTCAGGCAACTGTAGAACGGAATCCTCCTGTTAAACCAGCTTCATTCCAAGTCTGAGAGAAACATCACATATCCATGGTGTCACACAGTCAATATCGGACCATTCTGATGTAGGATTTTAAAATTAAAGGCTAAAATGTCCAAGTAAATCTACAGTATATTTGACATCTTTTTCAGGCTGTTAAAGCCATATTTTACTCTTTTTCAGGCAACTGTAGAACGGAATCCTCCTGTTAAACCAGCTTCATTCCAAGTCTGAGAGAAACATCACATATCCATGGTGTCACACAGTCAATATCGGACCATTCTGATGTAGGATTTTAAAATTAAAGGCTAAAATGTCCAAGTAAATCTACAGTATATTTGACATCTTTTTCAGGCTGTTAAAGCCATATTTTACTCTTTTTCAGGCAACTGTAGAACGGAATCCTCCTGTTAAACCAGCTTCATTCCAAGTCTGAGAGAAACATCACATATCCATGGTGTCACACAGTCAATATCGGACCATTCTGATGTAGGATTTTAAAATTAAAGGCTAAAATGTCCAAGTAAATCTACAGTATATTTGACATCTTTTTCAGGCTGTTAAAGCCATATTTGACATCTTTT
This sequence comes from Percina caprodes, assembly GCA_013375575.1. Lineage (NCBI taxonomy): Eukaryota > Metazoa > Chordata > Actinopteri > Perciformes > Percidae > Percina > Percina caprodes. The sequence continues at coordinate 22,876 of JABXJD010000903.1, read as the reverse complement.
TCAGGCTGTTAAAGCCATAATTTACTCTTTTTCAGGCAACTGTAGAACGGAATCCTCCTGTTAAACCAGCTTCATTCCAAGTCTGGGTGAGACATCACATATCCATGGTGTCACACAGGTAATATCGGACCATTCTGATGTAGGATTTTAAAATTAAAGGCTAAAATGTCCAAGTAAATCTACAGTATATTTGACATCTTTTTCAGGCTGTTAAAGCCATATTTGACATCTTTTTCAGGCTGTTAATGCCATAATTTACTCTTTTTCAGGCAACTGTAGAACGGAATCCTCCTGTTAAACCAGCTTCATTCCAAGTCTGAGAGAAACATCACATATCCATGGTGTCACACAGTCAATATTGGACCATTCTGATGTAGGATTTTAAAATTAAAGGCTAAAATGTCCAAGTAAATCTACAGTATATTTGACATCTTTTTCAGGCTGTTAAAGCCATATTTTACTCTTTTTCAGGCAACTGTAGAACGGAATCCTCCTGTTAAACCAGCTTCATTCCAAGTCTGGGTGAGACATCACATATCCATGGTGTCACACAGGTAATATCGGACCATTCTGATGTAGGATTTTAAAATTAAAGGCTAAAATGTCCAAGTAAATCTACAGTATATTTGACATCTTTTTCAGGCTGTTAAAGCCATATTTGACATCTTTTCAGGCTGTTAATGCCATAATTTACTTTTTCAGGCAACTGTAGAACGGAATCCTCCTGTTAAACCAGCTTCATTCCAAGTCTGAGAGAAACATCACATATCCATGGTGTCACACAGTCAATATTGGACCATTCTGATGTAGGATTTTAAAATTAAAGGCTAAAATGTCCAAGTAAATCTACAGTATATTTGACATCTTTTTCAGGCTGTTAAAGCCATATTTTACTCTTTTTCAGGCAACTGTAGAACGGAATCCTCCTGTTAAACCAGCTTCATTCCAAGTCTGAGAGAAACATCACATATCCATGGTGTCACACAGTCAATATCGGACCATTCTGATGTAGGATTTTAAAATTAAAGGCTAAAATGTCCAAGTAAATCTACAGTATATTTGACATCTTTTTCAGGCTGTTAAAGCCATATTTTACTCTTTTTCAGGCAACTGTAGAACGGAATCCTCCTGTTAAACCAGCTTCATTCCAAGTCTGAGAGAAACATCACATATCCATGGTGTCACACAGTCAATATCGGACCATTCTGATGTAGGATTTTAAAATTAAAGGCTAAAATGTCCAAGTAAATCTACAGTATATTTGACATCTTTTTCAGGCTGTTAAAGCCATATTTTACTCTTTTTCAGGCAACTGTAGAACGGAATCCTCCTGTTAAACCAGCTTCATTCCAAGTCTGAGAGAAACATCACATATCCATGGTGTCACACAGTCAATATGGACCATTCTGATGTAGGATTTTAAAATTAAAGGCTAAAATGTCCAAGTAAATCTACAGTATATTTGACATCTTTTTCAGGCTGTTAAAGCCATAGCAGGCTGTTAATGCCATTTTACTCTTTTTCAGGCAACTGTAGAACGGAATCCTCCTGTTAAACCAGCTTCATTCCAAGTCTGAGAGAAACATCACATATCCATGGTGTCACACAGTCAATATTGGACCATTCTGATGTAGGATTTTAAAATTAAAGGCTAAAATGTCCAAGTAAATCTACAGTATATTTGACATCTTTTTCAGGCTGTTAAAGCCATATTTTACTCTTTTTCAGGCAACTGTAGAACGGAATCCTCCTGTTAAACCAGCTTCATTCCAAGTCTGAGAGAAACATCACATATCCATGGTGTCACACAGTCAATATTGGACCATTCTGATGTAGGATTTTAAAATTAAAGGCTAAAATGTCCAAGTAAATCTACAGTATATTTGACATCTTTTTCAGGCTGTTAAAGCCATATTTTACTCTTTTTCAGGCAACTGTAGAACGGAATCCTCCTGTTAAACCAGCTTCATTCCAAGTCTGAGAGAAACATCACATATCCATGGTGTCACACAGTCAATATTGGACCATTCTGATGTAGGATTTTAAAATTAAAGGCTAAAATGTCCAAGTAAATCTACAGTATATTTGACATCTTTTTCAGGCTGTTAAAGCCATATTTTACTCTTTTTCAGGCAACTGTAGAACGGAATCCTCCTGTTAAACCAGCTTCATTCCAAGTCTGAGAGAAACATCACATATCCATGGTGTCACACAGTCAATATTGGACCATTCTGATGTAGGATTTTAAAATTAAAGGCTAAAATGTCCAAGTAAATCTACAGTATATTTGACATCTTTTTCAGGCTGTTAAAGCCATATTTTACTCTTTTTCAGGCAACTGTAGAACGGAATCCTCCTGTTAAACCAGCTTCATTCCAAGTCTGAGAGAAACATCACATATCCATGGTGTCACACAGTCAATATCGGACCATTCTGATGTAGGATTTTAAAATTAAAGGCTAAAATGTCCAAGTAAATCTACAGTATATTTGACATCTTTTTCAGGCTGTTAAAGCCATATTTTACTCTTTTTCAGGCAACTGTAGAACGGAATCCTCCTGTTAAACCAGCTTCATTCCAAGTCTGAGAGAAACATCACATATCCATGGTGTCACACAGTCAATATTGGACCATTCTGATGTAGGATTTTAAAATTAAAGGCTAAAATGTCCAAGTAAATCTACAGTATATTTGACATCTTTTTCAGGCTGTTAAAGCCATATTTTACTCTTTTTCAGGCAACTGTAGAACGGAATCCTCCTGTTAAACCAGCTTCATTCCAAGTCTGAGAGAAACATCACATATCCATGGTGTCACACAGTCAATATTGGACCATTCTGATGTAGGATTTTAAAATTAAAGGCTAAAATGTCCAAGTAAATCTACAGTATATTTGACATCTTTTTCAGGCTGTTAAAGCCATATTTTACTCTTTTTCAGGCAACTGTAGAACGGAATCCTCCTGTTAAACCAGCTTCATTCCAAGTCTGGGTGAGACATCACATATCCATGGTGTCACACAGGTAATATTGACCATTCTGATGTAGGATTTTAAAATTAAAGGCTAAAATGTCCAAGTAAATCTACAGTATATTTGACATCTTTTTCAGGCTGTTAAAGCCATATTTGACATCTTTTTCAGTTAATGCCATAATTTACTTTTTCAGGCAACTGTAGAACGGAATCCTCCTGTTAAACCAGCTTCATTCCAAGTCTGAGAGAAACATCACATATCCATGGTGTCACACAGTCAATATTGGACCATTCTGATGTAGGATTTTAAAATTAAAGGCTAAAATGTCCAAGTAAATCTACAGTATATTTGACATCTTTTTCAGGCTGTTAAAGCCATATTTTACTCTTTTTCAGGCAACTGTAGAACGGAATCCTCCTGTTAAACCAGCTTCATTCCAAGTCTGGGTGAAACATCACATATCCATGGTGTCACACAGTAATATCGGACCATTCTGATGTAGGATTTTAAAATTAAAGGCTAAAATGTCCAAGTAAATCTACAGTATATTTGACATCTTTTTCAGGCTGTTAAAGCCATATTTGACATCTTTTTCAGGCTGTTAAAGCCATATTTTACTCTTTTTCAGGCAACTGTAGAACGGAATCCTCCTGTTAAACCAGCTTCATTCCAAGTCTGAGAGAAACATCACATATCCATGGTGTCACACAGTCAATATTGGACCATTCTGATGTAGGATTTTAAAATTAAAGGCTAAAATGTCCAAGTAAATCTACAGTATATTTGACATCTTTTTCAGGCTGTTAAAGCCATATTTTACTCTTTTTCAGGCAACTGTAGAACGGAATCCTCCTGTTAAGCCAGCTTCATTCCAAGTCTGGGTGAGACATCACATATCCATGGTGTCACACAGGTAATATCGGACCATTCTGATGTAGGATTTTAAAATTAAAGGCTAAAATGTCCAAGTAAATCTACAGTATATTTGACATCTTTTTCAGGCTGTTAAAGCCATATTTGACATCTTTTCAGGCTGTTAATGCCATAATTTACTCTTTTTCAGGCAACTGTAGAACGGAATCCTCCTGTTAAACCAGCTTCATTTCAAGTCTGAGAGAAACATCACATATCCATGGTGTCACACAGTCAATATTGGACCATTCTGATGTAGGATTTTAAAATTAAAGGCTAAAATGTCCAAGTAAATCTACAGTATATTTGACATCTTTTTCAGGCTGTTAAAGCCATATTTTACTCTTTTTCAGGCAACTGTAGAACGGAATCCTCCTGTTAAGCCAGCTTCATTCCAAGTCTGGGTGAGACATCACATATCCATGGTGACACACAGGTAATATCGGACCATTCTGATGTAGGATTTTAAAATTAAAGGCTAAAATGTCCAAGTAAATCTACAGTATATTTGACATCTTTTTCAGGCTGTTAAAGCCATATTTGACATCTCTTTCAGGCTGTTAATGCCATAATTTACTCTTTTTCAGGCAACTGTAGAACGGAATCCTCCTGTTAAACCAGCTTCATTTCAAGTCTGAGAGAAACATCACATATCCGTGGTGTCACACAGTCAATATTGGACCATTCTTATGTAGGATTTTAAAATTAAAGGCTAAAACGTTAAATATATTTTGTAATATTTTGGATTTTAAAATTAAAGGCTAAAACGTCAAATATATCAAAGTCTGGGTGAGACATCACATATCCATTGTGACACACAGGTAATATCGGACCATTCTGATGTAGGATTTTAAAATTAAAGGCTAAAATGTCCAAGTAAATCTACAGTATATTTGACATCTTTTTCAGGCTGTTTATTTGACATCTTTTTCAGGCTGTTAATGCCATAATTTACTCTTTTTCAGGCAACTGTAGAACGGAATCCTCCTGTTAAGCCAGCTTCATTCCAAGTCTGGGTGAGACATCACATATCCATGGTGACACACAGGTAATATCGGACCATTCTGATGTAGGATTTTAAAATTAAAGGCTAAAATGTCCAAGTAAATCTACAGTATATTTGACATCTTTTTCAGGCTGTTAAAGCCATATTTGACATCTTTTCAGGCTGTTAATGCCATAATTTACTCTTTTTCAGGCAACTGTAGAACGGAATCCTCCTGTTAAACCAGCTTCATTCCAAGTCTGAGAGAAACATCACATATCCATGGTGTCACACAGTCAATATTGGACCATTCTGATGTAGGATTTTAAAATTAAAGGCTAAAATGTCCAAGTAAATCTACAGTATATTTGACATCTTTTTCAGGCTGTTAAAGCCATATTTTACTCTTTTTCAGGCAACTGTAGAACGGAATCCTCCTGTTAAACCAGCTTCATTCCAAGTCTGAGAGAAACATCACATATCCATGGTGTCACACAGTCAATATTGGACCATTCTGATGTAGGATTTTAAAATTAAAGGCTAAAATGTCCAAGTAAATCTACAGTATATTTGACATCTTTTTCAGGCTGTTAAAGCCATATTTTACTCTTTTTCAGGCAACTGTAGAACGGAATCCTCCTGTTAAACCAGCTTCATTCCAAGTCTGAGAGAAACATCACATATCCATGGTGTCACACAGTCAATATTGGACCATTCTGATGTAGGATTTTAAAATTAAAGGCTAAAATGTCCAAGTAAATCTACAGTATATTTGACATCTTTTTCAGGCTGTTAAAGCCATATTTGCAGGCTGTTAATGCCATAATTTACTCTTTTTCAGGCAACTGTAGAACGGAATCCTCCTGTTAAACCAGCTTCATTCCAAGTCTGAGAGAAACATCACATATCCATGGTGTCACACAGTCAATATTGGACCATTCTGATGTAGGATTTTAAAATTAAAGGCTAAAATGTCCAAGTAAATCTACAGTATATTTGACATCTTTTTCAGGCTGTTAAAGCCATATTTTACTCTTTTTCAGGCAACTGTAGAACGGAATCCTCCTGTTAAACCAGCTTCATTCCAAGTCTGAGAGAAACATCACATATCCATGGTGTCACACAGTCAATATTGGACCATTCTGATGTAGGATTTTAAAATTAAAGGCTAAAATGTCCAAGTAAATCTACAGTATATTTGACATCTTTTTCAGGCTGTTAAAGCCATATTTTACTCTTTTTCAGGCAACTGTAGAACGGAATCCTCCTGTTAAGCCAGCTTCATTCCAAGTCTGGGTGAGACATCACATATCCATGGTGACACACAGGTAATATCGGACCATTCTGATGTAGGATTTTAAAATTAAAGGCTAAAATGTCCAAGTAAATCTACAGTATATTTGACATCTTTTTCAGGCTGTTAAAGCCATATTTGACATCTTTTTCAGGCTGTTAATGCCATAATTTACTCTTTTTCAGGCAACTGTAGAACGGAATCCTCCTGTTAAACCAGCTTCATTCCAAGTCTGAGAGAAACATCACATATCCATGGTGTCACACAGTCAATATTGGACCATTCTGATGTAGGATTTTAAAATTAAAGGCTAAAATGTCCAAGTAAATCTACAGTATATTTGACATTTCAGGCTGTTATATTTGACATCTTTTTCAGGCTGTTAAAGCCATAATTTACTCTTTTTCAGGCAACTGTAGAACGGAATCCTCCTGTTAAACCAGCTTCATTCCAAGTCTGAGAGAAACATCACATATCCATGGTGTCACACAGTCAATATTGGACCATTCTGATGTAGGATTTTAAAATTAAAGGCTAAAATGTCCAAGTAAATCTACAGTATATTTGACATCTTTTTCAGGCTGTTAAAGCCATATTTTACTCTTTTTCAGGCAACTGTAGAACGGAATCCTCCTGTTAAACCAGCTTCATTCCAAGTCTGAGAGAAACATCACATATCCATGGTGTCACACAGTCAATTTTGACCATTCTGATGTAGGATTTTAAAATTAAAGGCTAAAATGTCCAAGTAAATCTACAGTATATTTGACATCTTTTTCAGGCTGTTAAAGCCATATTTGACATCTTTTTCAGGCTGTTAATGCCATAATTTACTCTTTTTCAGGCAACTGTAGAACGGAATCCTCCTGTTAAACCAGCTTCATTTCAAGTCTGAGAGAAACATCACATATCCATGGTGTCACACAGTCAATATTGGACCATTCTGATGTAGGATTTTAAAATTAAAGGCTAAAATGTCCAAGTAAATCTACAGTATATTTGACATCTTTTTCAGGCTGTTAAAGCCATATTTTACTCTTTTTCAGGCAACTGTAGAACGGAATCCTCCTGTTAAGCCAGCTTCATTCCAAGTCTGGGTGAGACATCACATATCCATGGTGACACACAGGTAATATCGGACCATTCTGATGTAGGATTTTAAAATTAAAGGCTAAAATGTCCAAGTAAATCTACAGTATATTTGACATCTTTTTCAGGCTGTTAAAGCCATATTTGACATCTTTTTCAGGCTGTTAAAGCCATATTTTACTCTTTTTCAGGCAACTGTAGAACGGAATCCTCCTGTTAAACCAGCTTCATTCCAAGTCTGAGAGAAACATCACATATCCATGGTGTCACACAGTCAATATTGGACCATTCTGATGTAGGATTTTAAAATTAAAGGCTAAAATGTCCAAGTAAATCTACAGTATATTTGACATCTTTTTCAGGCTGTTAAAGCCATATTTTACTCTTTTTCAGGCAACTGTAGAACGGAATCCTCCTGTTAAACCAGCTTCATTCCAAGTCTGAGAGAAACATCACATATCCATGGTGTCACACAGTCAATATTGGACCATTCTGATGTAGGATTTTAAAATTAAAGGCTAAAATGTCCAAGTAAATCTACAGTATATTTGACATCTTTTTCAGGCTGTTAAAGCCATATTTTACTCTTTTTCAGGCAACTGTAGAACGGAATCCTCCTGTTAAACCAGCTTCATTCCAAGTCTGAGAGAAACATCACATATCCATGGTGTCACACAGTCAATATTGGACCATTCTGATGTAGGATTTTAAAATTAAAGGCTAAAATGTCCAAGTAAATCTACAGTATATTTGACATCTTTTTCAGGCTGTTAAAGCCATATTTTACTCTTTTTCAGGCAACTGTAGAACGGAATCCTCCTGTTAAACCAGCTTCATTCCAAGTCTGAGAGAAACATCACATATCCATGGTGTCACACAGTAATATCGGACCATTCTGATGTAGGATTTTAAAATTAAAGGCTAAAATGTCCAAGTAAATCTACAGTATATTTGACATCTTTTTCAGGCTGTTAAAGCCATATTTGACATCTTTTCAGGCTGTTAATGCCATAATTTACTCTTTTTCAGGCAACTGTAGAACGGAATCCTCCTGTTAAACCAGCTTCATTCCAAGTCTGAGAGAAACATCACATATCCATGGTGTCACACAGTCAATATTGGACCATTCTGATGTAGGATTTTAAAATTAAAGGCTAAAATGTCCAAGTAAATCTACAGTATATTTGACATCTTTTTCAGGCTGTTAAAGCCATATTTTACTCTTTTTCAGGCAACTGTAGAACGGAATCCTCCTGTTAAACCATCATTCCAAGTCTGGGTGAGACATCACATATCCATGGTGACACACAGGTAATATCGGACCATTCTGATGTAGGATTTTAAAATTAAAGGCTAAAATGTCCAAGTAAATCTACAGTATATTTGACATCTTTTTCAGGCTGTTAAAGCCATATTTGACATCTTTTTCAGGCTGTTAATGCCATAATTTACTCTTTTTCAGGCAACTGTAGAACGGAATCCTCCTGTTAAGCCAGCTTCATTCCAAGTCTGGGTGAGACATCACATATCCATGGTGACACACAGGTAATATCGGACCATTCTGATGTAGGATTTTAAAATTAAAGGCTAAAATGTCCAAGTAAATCTACAGTATATTTGACATCTTTTTCAGGCTGTTAAAGCCATATTTGACATCTTTTTCAGGCTGTTAATGCCATATTTTACTCTTTTTCAGGCAACTGTAGAACGGAATCCTCCTGTTAAACCAGCTTCATTTCAAGTCTGAGAGAAACATCACATATCCATGGTGTCACACAGTCAATATTGGACCATTCTGATGTAGGATTTTAAAATTAAAGGCTAAAATGTCCAAGTAAATCTACAGTATATTTGACATCTTTTTCAGGCTGTTAAAGCCATATTTTACTCTTTTTCAGGCAACTGTAGAACGGAATCCTCCTGTTAAACCAGCTTCATTCCAAGTCTGAGAGAAACATCACATATCCATGGTGTCACACAGTCAATATTGGACCATTCTGATGTAGGATTTTAAAATTAAAGGCTAAAATGTCCAAGTAAATCTACAGTATATTTGACATCTTTTTCAGGCTGTTAAAGCCATATTTGACATCTTTTCAGGCTGTTAATGCCATAATTTACTCTTTTTCAGGCAACTGTAGAACGGAATCCTCCTGTTAAACCAGCTTCATTCCAAGTCTGAGAGAAACATCACATATCCATGGTGTCACACAGTCAATATTGGACCATTCTGATGTAGGATTTTAAAATTAAAGGCTAAAATGTCCAAGTAAATCTACAGTATATTTGACATCTTTTTCAGGCTGTTAAAGCCATATTTTACTCTTTTTCAGGCAACTGTAGAACGGAATCCTCCTGTTAAACCAGCTTCATTCCAAGTCTGAGAGAAACATCACATATCCATGGTGTCACACAGTAATATGGACCATTCTGATGTAGGATTTTAAAATTAAAGGCTAAAATGTCCAAGTAAATCTACAGTATATTTGACATCTTTTTCAGGCTGTTAAAGCCATATTTTACTCTTTTTCAGGCAACTGTAGAACGGAATCCTCCTGTTAAACCAGCTTCATTCCAAGTCTGTGAGACATCACATATCCATGGTGTCACACAGTCAATATCGGACCATTCTGATGTAGGATTTTAAAATTAAAGGCTAAAATGTCCAAGTAAATCTACAGTATATTTGACATCTTTTTCAGGCTGTTAAAGCCATATTTTACTCTTTTTCAGGCAACTGTAGAACGGAATCCTCCTGTTAAGCCAGCTTTATTCCAAGTCTGGGTGAGACATCACATATCCATGGTGTCACACAGGTAATATCGGACCATTCTGATGTAGGATTTTAAAATTAAAGGCTAAAATGTCCAAGTAAATCTACAGTATATTTGACATCTTTTTCAGGCTGTTAAAGCCATATTTGACATCTTTTTCAGGCTGTTAATGCCATAATTTACTTTTTCAGGCAACTGTAGAACGGAATCCTCCTGTTAAGCCAGCTTCATTCCAAGTCTGGGTGAGACATCACATATCCATGGTGTCACACAGGTAATATCGGACCATTCTGATGTAGGATTTTAAAATTAAAGGCTAAAATGTCCAAGTAAATCTACAGTATATTTGACATCTTTTTCAGGCTGTTAAAGCCATATTTGACATCTTTTCCTGTTAATGCCATAATTTACTCTTTTTCAGGCAACTGTAGAACGGAATCCTCCTGTTAAACCAGCTTCATTCCAAGTCTGAGAGAAACATCACATATCCATGGTGTCACACAGTCAATATTGGACCATTCTGATGTAGGATTTTAAAATTAAAGGCTAAAATGTCCAAGTAAATCTACAGTATATTTGACATCTTTTTCAGGCTGTTAAAGCCATATTTTACTCTTTTTCAGGCAACTGTAGAACGGAATCCTCCTGTTAAACCAGCTTCATTCCAAGTCTGAGAGAAACATCACATATCCATGGTGTCACACAGTCAATATTGGACCATTCTGATGTAGGATTTTAAAATTAAAGGCTAAAATGTCCAAGTAAATCTACAGTATATTTGACATCACTGTTAAAGCCATATTTGACATCTTTTTCAGGCTGTTAAAGCCATAATTTACTCTTTTTCAGGCAACTGTAGAACGGAATCCTCCTGTTAAACCAGCTTCATTCCAAGTCTGAGAGAAACATCACATATCCATGGTGTCACACAGTCAATATTGGACCATTCTGATGTAGGATTTTAAAATTAAAGGCTAAAATGTCCAAGTAAATCTACAGTATATTTGACATCTTTTTCAGGCTGTTAAAGCCATATTTTACTCTTTTTCAGGCAACTGTAGAACGGAATCCTCCTGTTAAGCCAGCTTCATTCCAAGTCTGGGTGAGACATCACATATCCATGGTGACACACAGGTAATATCGGACCATTCTGATGTAGGATTTTAAAATTAAAGGCTAAAATGTCCAAGTAAATCTACAGTATATTTGACATCTTTTTCAGGCTGTTAAAGCCATATTTGACATCTTTTTCAGGCTGTTAATGCCATAATTTACTCTTTTTCAGGCAACTGTAGAACGGAATCCTCCTGTTAAACCAGCTTCATTCCAAGTCTGAGAGAAACATCACATATCCATGGTGTCACACAGTCAATATTGGACCATTCTGATGTAGGATTTTAAAATTAAAGGCTAAAATGTCCAAGTAAATCTACAGTATATTTGACATCTTTTTCAGGCTGTTAAAGCCATATTTTACTCTTTTTCAGGCAACTGTAGAACGGAATCCTCCTGTTAAACCAGCTTCATTCCAAGTCTGAGAGAAACATCACATATCCATGGTGTCACACAGTCAATATTGGACCATTCTGATGTAGGATTTTAAAATTAAAGGCTAAAATGTCCAAGTAAATCTACAGTATATTTGACATCTTTTTCAGGCTGTTAAAGCCATATTTTACTCTTTTTCAGGCAACTGTAGAACGGAATCCTCCTGTTAAACCAGCTTCATTCCAAGTCTGGGAGAAACATCACATATCCATGGTGTCACACAGTAATATCGGACCATTCTGATGTAGGATTTTAAAATTAAAGGCTAAAATGTCCAAGTAAATCTACAGTATATTTGACATCTTTTTCAGGCTGTTAAAGCCATATTTGACTTTTTCATAATTTTACTCTTTTTCAGGCAACTGTAGAACGGAATCCTCCTGTTAAACCAGCTTCATTCCAAGTCTGAGAGAAACATCACATATCCATGGTGTCACACAGTCAATATTGGACCATTCTGATGTAGGATTTTAAAATTAAAGGCTAAAATGTCCAAGTAAATCTACAGTATATTTGACATCTTTTTCAGGCTGTTAAAGCATATTTGACATATTTTCAGGCTGTTAATGCCATAATTTACTCTTTTTCAGGCAACTGTAGAACGGAATCCTCCTGTTAAACCAGCTTCATTCCAAGTCTGAGAGAAACATCACATATCCATGGTGTCACACAGTCAATATTGGACCATTCTGATGTAGGATTTTAAAATTAAAGGCTAAAATGTCCAAGTAAATCTACAGTATATTTGACATCTTTTTCAGGCTGTTAAAGCCATATTTTACTCTTTTTCAGGCAACTGTAGAACGGAATCCTCCTGTTAAACCAGCTTCATTCCAAGTCTGAGAGAAACATCACATATCCATGGTGTCACACAGTCAATATCGGACCATTCTGATGTAGGATTTTAAAATTAAAGGCTAAAATGTCCAAGTAAATCTACAGTATATTTGACATCTTTTTCAGGCTGTTAAAGCCATATTTTACTCTTTTTCAGGCAACTGTAGAACGGAATCCTCCTGTTAAACCAGCTTCATTCCAAGTCTGAGAGAAACATCACATATCCATGGTGACACACAGGTAATATCGGACCATTCTGATGTAGGATTTTAAAATTAAAGGCTAAAATGTCCAAGTAAATCTACAGTATATTTGACATCTTTTTCAGGCTGTTAAAGCCATATTTTACTCTTTTTCAGGCAACTGTAGAACGGAATCCTCCTGTTAAGCCAGCTTCATTCCAAGTCTGGGTGAAACATCACATATCCATGGTGTCACACAGGTAATATCGGACCATTCTGATGTAGGATTTTAAAATTAAAGGCTAAAATGTCCAAGTAAATCTACAGTATATTTGACATCTTTTTCAGGCTGTTAAAGCCATATTTGACATCTTTTTCAGGCTGTTAATGCCATAATTTACTCTTTTTCAGGCAACTGTAGAACGGAATCCTCCTGTTAAACCAGCTTCATTCCAAGTCTGGGAGAAACATCACATATCCATGGTGTCACACAGTCAATATCGGACCATTCTGATGTAGGATTTTAAAATTAAAGGCTAAAATGTCCAAGTAAATCTACAGTATATTTGACATCTTTTTCAGGCTGTTAAAGCCATATTTTAAACTTTTTCAGGCAACTGTAGAACGGAATCCTCCTGTTAAACCAGCTTCATTCCAAGTCTGAGAGAAACATCACATATCCATGGTGTCACACAGTCAATATTGGACCATTCTGATGTAGGATTTTAAAATTAAAGGCTAAAATGTCCAAGTAAATCTACAGTATATTTGACATCTTTTTCAGGCTGTTAAAGCCATATTTTACTCTTTTTCAGGCAACTGTAGAACGGAATCCTCCTGTTAAACCAGCTTCATTCCAAGTCTGAGAGAAACATCACATATCCATGGTGTCACACAGTCAATATTGGACCATTCTGATGTAGGATTTTAAAATTAAAGGCTAAAATGTCCAAGTAAATCTACAGTATATTTGACATCTTTTTCAGGCTGTTAAAGCCATATTTTACTCTTTTTCAGGCAACTGTAGAACGGAATCCTCCTGTTAAACCAGCTTCATTCCAAGTCTGAGAGAAACATCACATATCCATGGTGTCACACAGTCAATATCGGACCATTCTGATGTAGGATTTTAAAATTAAAGGCTAAAATGTCCAAGTAAATCTACAGTATATTTGACATCTTTTTCAGGCTGTTAAAGCCATATTTTACTCTTTTTCAGGCAACTGTAGAACGGAATCCTCCTGTTAAACCAGCTTCATTCCAAGTCTGAGAGAAACATCACATATCCATGGTGTCACACAGTCAATATCGGACCATTCTGATGTAGGATTTTAAAATTAAAGGCTAAAATGTCCAAGTAAATCTACAGTATATTTGACATCTTTTTCAGGCTGTTAAAGCCATATTTTACTCTTTTTCAGGCAACTGTAGAACGGAATCCTCCTGTTAAACCAGCTTCATTCCAAGTCTGAGAGAAACATCACATATCCATGGTGTCACACAGTAATATCGGACCATTCTGATGTAGGATTTTAAAATTAAAGGCTAAAATGTCCAAGTAAATCTACAGTATATTTGACATCTTTTTCAGGCTGTTAAAGCCATATTTTACTCTTTTTCAGGCAACTGTAGAACGGAATCCTCCTGTTAAACCAGCTTCATTCCAAGTCTGAGAGAAACATCACATATCCATGGTGTCACACAGTCAATATTGACCATTCTGATGTAGGATTTTAAAATTAAAGGCTAAAATGTCCAAGTAAATCTACAGTATATTTGACATCTTTTTCAGGCTGTTAAAGCCATATTTTACTCTTTTTCAGGCAACTGTAGAACGGAATCCTCCTGTTAAACCAGCTTCATTCCAAGTCTGAGAGAAACATCACATATCCATGGTGTCACACAGTCAATATGGACCATTCTGATGTAGGATTTTAAAATTAAAGGCTAAAATGTCCAAGTAAATCTACAGTATATTTGACATCTTTTTCAGGCTGTTAAAGCCATAATTTACTCTTTTTCAGGCAACTGTAGAACGGAATCCTCCTGTTAAACCAGCTTCATTCCAAGTCTGAGAGAAACATCACATATCCATGGTGTCACACAGTCAATATTGGACCATTCTGATGTAGGATTTTAAAATTAAAGGCTAAAATGTCCAAGTAAATCTACAGTATATTTGACATCTTTTTCAGGCTGTTAAAGCCATATTTTAGTCTTTTTCAGGCAACTGTAGAACGGAATCCTCCTGTTAAGCCAGCTTCATTCCAAGTCTGAGAGAAACATCACATATCCATGGTGTCACACAGTCAATATTGGACCATTCTGATGTAGGATTTTAAAATTAAAGGCTAAAATGTCCAAGTAAATCTACAGTATATTTGACATCTTTTTCAGGCTGCCATATTTTCAGGCCATATAATTTACTCTTTTTCAGGCAACTGTAGAACGGAATCCTCCTGTTAAACCAGCTTCATTCCAAGTCTGGGTGAGACATCACATATCCATGGTGTCACACAGTAATATGGACCATTCTGATGTAGGATTTTAAAATTAAAGGCTAAAATGTCCAAGTAAATCTACAGTATATTTGACATCTTTTTCAGGCTGTTAAAGCCATATTTGACATCTTTTTCAGGCTGTTAATGCCATAATTTACTCTTTTTCAGGCAACTGTAGAACGGAATCCTCCTGTTAAACCAGCTTCATTCCAAGTCTGAGAGAAACATCACATATCCATGGTGTCACACAGTCAATATTGGACCATTCTGATGTAGGATTTTAAAATTAAAGGCTAAAATGTCCAAGTAAATCTACAGTATATTTGACATCTTTTTCAGGCTGTTAAAGCCATATTTTACTCTTTTTCAGGCAACTGTAGAACGGAATCCTCCTGTTAAACCAGCTTCATTCCAAGTCTGAGAGAAACATCACATATCCATGTGTCACACAGTCAATATTGACCATTCTGATGTAGGATTTTAAAATTAAAGGCTAAAATGTCCAAGTAAATCTACAGTATATTTGACATCTTTTTCAGGCTGTTAAAGCCATATTTGACATCTTTTCAGGCTGTTAAAGCCATATTTTACTCTTTTTCAGGCAACTGTAGAACGGAATCCTCCTGTTAAACCAGCTTCATTCCAAGTCTGAGAAAACATCACATATCCATGGTGTCACACAGTCAATATTGGACCATTCTGATGTAGGATTTTAAAATTAAAGGCTAAAATGTCCAAGTAAATCTACAGTATATTTGACATCTTTTCAGGCTGTTAAAGCCATATTTTAGTCTTTTTCAGGCAACTGTAGAACGGAATCCTCCTGTTAAGCCAGCTTCATTCCAAGTCTGGGTGAGACATCACATATCCATTGTGACACACAGGTAATATCGGACCATTCTGATGTAGGATTTTAAAATTAAAGGCTAAAATGTCCAAGTAAATCTACAGTATATTTGACATCTTTTTCAGGCTGTTAATGCCATAATTTACTCTTTTTCAGGCAACTGTAGAACGGAATCCTCCTGTTAAACCAGCTTCATTCCAAGTCTGGGTGAGACATCACATATCCATTGTGACACACAGGTAATATCGGACCATTCTGATGTAGGATTTTAAAATTAAAGGCTAAAATGTCCAAGTAAATCTACAGTATATTTGACATCTTTTTCAGGCTGTTAAAACCATATTTTAGTCTTTTTCAGGCAACTGTAGAACGGAATCCTCCTGTTAAGCCAGCTTCATTCCAAGTCTGGGTGAGACATCACATATCCATGGTGACACACAGGTAATATCGGACCATTCTGATGTAGGATTTTAAAATTAAAGGCTAAAATGTCCAAGTAAATCTACAGTATATTTGACATCTTTTTCAGGCTGTTAAAGCCATATTTGACATCTTTTTCAGGCTGTTAATGCCATATTTACTCTTTTTCAGGCAACTGTAGAACGGAATCCTCCTGTTAAGCCAGCTTCATTCCAAGTCTGGGTGAAACATCACATATCCATGGTGTCACACAGGTAATATCGACCATTCTAATGTAGGATTTTAAAATTAAAGGCTAAAATGTCCAAGTAAATCTACAGTATATTTGACATCTTTTCAGGCTGTTAAAGCCATATTTGACATCTTTTCAGGCTGTTAATGCCATAATTTACTCTTTTTCAGGCAACTGTAGAACGGAATCCTCCTGTTAAACCAGCTTCATTTCAAGTCTGAGAGAAACATCACATATCCATGGTGTCACACAGTCAATATTGGACCATTCTGATGTAGGATTTTAAAATTAAAGGCTAAAATGTCCAAGTAAATCTACAGTATATTTGACATCTTTTTCAGGCTGTTAAAGCCATATTTTAGTCTTTTTTCAGGCAACTGTAGAACGGAATCCTCCTGTTAAACCAGCTTCATTCCAAGTCTGAGAGAAACATCACATATCCATGGTGTCACACAGTCAATATTGGACCATTCTGATGTAGGATTTTAAAATTAAAGGCTAAAATGTCCAAGTAAATCTACAGTATATTTGACATCTTTTTCATGCTGTTAAAGCCATATTTGACATCTTTTTCAGGCTGTTAAAGCCATATTTTAGTCTTTTTCAGGCAACTGTAGAACGGAATCCTCCTGTTAAACCAGCTTCATTCCAAGTCTGAGAAAACATCACATATCCATGGTGTCACACAGTCAATATTGGACCATTCTGATGTAGGATTTTAAAATTAAAGGCTAAAATGTCCAAGTAAATCTACAGTATATTTGACATCTTTTTCAGGCTGTTAAAGCCATATTTTACTCTTTTTCAGGCAACTGTAGAACGGAATCCTCCTGTTAAGCCAGCTTCATTCCAAGTCTGGGTGAGACATCACATATCCATTGTGTCACACAGGTAATATCGGACCATTCTGATGTAGGATTTTAAAATTAAAGGCTAAAATGTCCAAGTAAATCTACAGTATATTTGACATCTTTTTCAGGCTGTTAAAGCCATATTTTACTCTTTTTCAGGCAACTGTAGAACGGAATCCTCCTGTTAAGCCAGCTTCATTCCAAGTCTGGGTGAGACATCACATATCCATGGTGACACACAGGTAATATCGGACCATTCTGATGTAGGATTTTAAAATTAAAGGCTAAAATGTCCAAGTAAATCTACAGTATATTTGACATCTTTTTCAGGCTGTTAAAGCCATATTTTACTCTTTTTCAGGCAACTGTAGAACGGAATCCTCCTGTTAAGCCAGCTTCATTCCAAGTCTGGGTGAGACATCACATATCCATGGTGTCACACAGGTAATATCGACCATTCTGATGTAGGATTTTAAAATTAAAGGCTAAAATGTCCAAGTAAATCTACAGTATATTTGACATCTTTTCAGGCTGTTAAAGCCATATTTGACATCTTTTTCAGGCTGTTAATGCCATAATTTACTTTTTCAGGCAACTGTAGAACGGAATCCTCCTGTTAAGCCAGCTTCATTCCAAGTCTGGGTGAGACATCACATATCCATTGTGACACACAGGTAATATCGGACCATTCTGATGAAGGATTTTAAAATTAAAGGCTAAAATGTCCAAGTAAATCTACAGTATATTTGACATCTTTTTCAGGCTGTTAAAGCCATATTTGACATCTTTTTCAGGCTGTTAATGCCATAATTTACTCTTTTTCAGGCAACTGTAGAACGGAATCCTCCTGTTAAACCAGCTTCATTTCAAGTCTGAGAGAAACATCACATATCCATGGTGTCACACAGTCAATATTGGACCATTCTGATGTAGGATTTTAAAATTAAAGGCTAAAATGTCCAAGTAAATCTACAGTATATTTGACATCTTTTTCAGGCTGTTAAAGCCATATTTTACTCTTTTTCAGGCAACTGTAGAACGGAATCCTCCTGTTAAACCAGCTTCATTCCAAGTCTGGAGAAACATCACATATCCATGGTGTCACACAGTCAATATTGGACCATTCTGATGTAGGATTTTAAAATTAAAGGCTAAAATGTCCAAGTAAATCTACAGTATATTTGACATCTTTTCAGGCTGTTAAAGCCATATTTGACATCTTTTTCAGGCTGTTAATGCCATAATTTTCTTTTTCAGGCAACTGTAGAACGGAATCCTCCTGTTAAACCAGCTTCATTTCAAGTCTGAGAGAAACATCACATATCCATGGTGTCACACAGTCAATATTGGACCATTCTGATGTAGGATTTTAAAATTAAAGGCTAAAATGTCCAAGTAAATCTACAGTATATTTGACATCTTTTTCAGGCTGTTAAAGCCATATTTTAGTCTTTTTCAGGCAACTGTAGAACGGAATCCTCCTGTTAAGCCAGCTTCATTCCAAGTCTGGGTGAGACATCACATATCCATGGTGACACACAGGTAATATCGGACCATTCTGATGTAGGATTTTAAAATTAAAGGCTAAAATGTCCAAGTAAATCTACAGTATATTTGACATCTTTTTCAGGCTGTTAAAGCCATATTTGACATCTTTTTCAGGCTGTTAATGCCATAATTTACTCTTTTTCAGGCAACTGTAGAACGGAATCCTCCTGTTAAACCAGCTTCATTTCAAGTCTGAGAAACATCACATATCCATGGTGTTACACAGTCAATATTGACCATTCTGATGTAGGATTTTAAAATTAAAGGCTAAAATGTCCAAGTAAATCTACAGTATATTTGATATTTTTCAGGCTGTTAAAGCCATATTTTAGTCTTTTTCAGGCAACTGTAGAACGGAATCCTCCTGTTAAACCAGCTTCATTCCAAGTCTGAGTGAGACATCACATATCCATGGTGTCACACAGGTAATATTGACCATTCTGATGTAGGATTTTAAAATTAAAGGCTAAAATGTCCAAGTAAATCTACAGTATATTTGACATCTTTTTCAGGCTGTTAAAGCCATAATTTACTCTTTTCAGGCAACTGTAGAACGGAATCCTCCTGTTAAACCAGCTTCATTCCAAGTCTGAGAGAAACATCACATATCCATTGTGTCACACAGTCAATATTGACCATTCTGATGTAGGATTTGAAATTAAACTAAAATGTCCAAGTAAATCTACAGTATATTTGACATCTTTTTCAGGCTGTTAAAGCCATATTTTAGTCTTTTTCAGGCAACTGTAGAACGGAATCCTCCTGTTAAGCCAGCTTCATTCCAAGTCTGGGTGAGACATCACATATCCATGGTGACACACAGGTAATATCGGACCATTCTGATGTAGGATTTTAAAATTAAAGGCTAAAATGTCCAAGTAAATCTACAGTATATTTGACATCTTTTTCAGGCTGTTAAAGCCATATTTGACATCTTTTCAGGCTGTTAATGCCAATTTACGCTTTTTCAGAACTGTAGAACGGAATCCTCCTGTTAAGCCAGCTTCATTCCAAGTCTGGGTGAGACATCACATATCCATGGTGACACACAGGTAATATCGGACCATTCTGATGTAGGATTTTAAAATTAAAGGCTAAAATGTCCAAGTAAATCTACATTATATTTGACATCTTTTTCAGGCTGTTAAAGCCATATTTGACATCTTTTTCAAGCTGTTAATGCCATAATTTACTCTTTTTCAGGCAACTGTAGAATGGAATCCTCCTGTTAAACCAGCTTCATTTCAAGTCTGAGAGAAACATCACATATCCATGGTGTCACACAGTCAATATTGGACCATTCTGATGTAGGATTTTAAAATTAAAGGCTAAAATGTCAAAGTAAATCTACAGTATATTTGACATCTTTTTCAGGCTGTTAAAGCCATATTTTAGTCTTTTTCAGGCACTGTAGAACGGAATCCTCCTGTTAAACCAGCTTCATTCCAAGTCTGAGAGAAACATCACATATCCATGGTGTCACACAGTCAATATTGGACCATTCTGATGTAGGTTTTTAAAATTAAAGGCTAAAATGTCCAAGTAAATCTACAGTATATTTGACATCTTTTTCAGGCTGTTAAAGCCATATTTTAGTCTTTTTCAGGCAACTGTAGAACGGAATCCTCCTGTTAAGCCAGCTTCATTCCAAGTCTGGGTGACATCACATATCCATGGTGACACACAGGTAATATCGACCATTCTGATGTAGGATTTTAAAATTAAAGGCTAAAATGTCCAAGTAAATCTACAGTATATTTGACATCTTTTCAGGCTGTTAAAGCCATATTTGACATCTTTTCAGGCTGTTAATGCCATAATTTACTTTTTCAGGCAACTGTAGAACGGAATCCTCCTGTTAAACCAGCTTCATTTCAAGTCTGAGAGAAACATCACATATCCATGGTGTCACACAGTCAATATTGACCATTCTGATGTAGGATTTTAAAATTAAAGGCTAAAATGTCCAAGTAAATCTACAGTATATTTGACATCTTTTCAGGCTGTTGAAGCCATAATTTACTCTTTTTCAGGCAACTGTAGAACGGAATCCTCCTGTTAAGCCAGCTTCATTCCAAGTCTGAGTGAAACATCACACATCCATGGTGACACACAGTAATATCGGACCATTCTGATGTAGGATTTTAAAATTAAAGGCTAAATGTCCAAGTAAATCTACAGTATATTTGACATCTTTTTCAGGCTGTTAAAGCCATATTTACTCTTTTTCAGGCAACTGTAGAACGGAATCCTCCTGTTAAACCAGCTTCATTCCAAGTCTGGGAGAAACATCACATATCCATGGTGTCACACAGTCAATATTGGACCATTCTGATGTAGGATTTTAAATTAGCTAAAATGTCCAAGTAAATCTACAGTATATTTGACATCTTTTCAGGCTGTTAAAGCCATATTTTATCTTTTTCAGGCTGTTAATGCCATAATTTACTCTTTTTTCATGGGCAACTGCAGAACTGAATCCTCCTGTTAAACCACCTTCTCAAGTCTGAGAGAAACATCATACAATCCATGGTGTCACACAGTCAATATTGACCATTCTGATGTAGGATTTGAAATTGTTAAAATGTCCAAGTAAATCTACAGTATATTTGACATCTTTTTCTGAAGGTTAAAGCCATATTTGATATCTTTTTCAGGCTGTTAATGCCAATTTACTCTCTTTTTCAGGCAACTGTAGAACGGAATCCTCCTGTTAAAACAGCTTCATTCCAAGTCTGAGTGAAACATCACATATCCATGGTGTCACACAGTAATATTGACCATTCTGATGTAGGATTTTAAAATTAAAGGCTAAAATGTCCAAGTAAATCTACAGTATATTTGACATCTTTTTCAGGCTGTTAAAACCATATTTTAGTCTTTTTCAGGCAACTGTAGAACGGAATCCTCCTGTTAAGCCAGCTTCATTCCAAGTCTGGGTGAGACATCACATATCCATGGTGACACACAGGTAATATCGACCATTCTGATGTAGGATTTTAAAATTAAAGGCTAAAATGTCCAAGTAAATCTACAGTATATTTGACATCTTTTTCAGGCTGTTAAAGCCATATTTGACATATTTTTCACTGTGCCTATTTACTCATAACTGTAGAACGGAATCCTCCTGTTAAACCAGCTTCATTTCAAGTCTGAGAGAAACATCACATATCCATGGTGTCACACAGTCAATATTGGACCATTCTGATGTAGGATTTTAAAATTAAAGTCTAAAATGTACAGTAAGTAAATCACTGTAAAGTATATTTGACATCTTTTCAGGCTGTTAAAGCCATATTTTACTCTTTTCAGGCAACTGTAGAACGGAATCCTCCTAAGCCAGCTTCATTCCAAGTCTGGAGAGAAACATCACATATCCATGGTGTCACACAGTCAATATTGACCATTCTGATGTAGGATTTTAAAATTAAAGGCTAAAATGTCCAAGTAAATCTACAGTATATTTGACATCTTTTTCAGGCTGTTAAAGCCATATTTTTACTCTTTTTCAGGCAACTGTAGAACGGAATCCTCCTGTTAAGCCAGCTTCATTCCAAGTCTGGGTGAGACATCACATATCCATTGGTGACACACAGGTAATATCGGACCATTCTGATGTAGGATTTTAAAATTAAAGGCTAAAATGTCCAAGTAAATCTACAGCATATTTGACATCTTTTCAGGCTGTTAAAGCCATATTTTGTCTTTTCAGGCAACTGTAGAACGGAATCCTCCTGTTAAGCCAGCTTCATTCCAAGTCTGGGTGAGACATCACATATCCATTGTCACACAGGTAATATTGACCATTCTGATGTAGGATTTTAAAATTAAAGGCTAAAATGTCCAAGTAAATCTACAGTATATTTGACATCTTTTTCAGGC